>JBBUKS010049970.1:0-10176 GCA_038050645.1 Hedychium gardnerianum
CCGACTTGGACATAGTCGGGATCGAGCTCAACTGCGGTATCAACCTCTCCCTTTTTCCAAGGGTAGAGCATATATCATATCGATGCGCCCTCTTCAGGGCTCAACCTCTCGAGGGTGTGGCATTACTAGGGTCGAACATTCTCGGCTACGATACCCCGTATCGTGTCAACTTCTCCCCTTACTTGGACATAGTCGGGATCAAGCTCAACTGCGGTGTCAACCTCTCCCTTTTTGCAAAGGGTAGAGCATATATCGTATCAATGCGCCCTCTTTAGGGATCAACCTCCCTCAGGTGTGGCATTACTGGGGTTGAGCATTCCCGGCTATGATACCCCATATCGTGTCAACTTCTCCCCCAACTTGGACATAGTCGGGGTCGAGCTCAGCTGTGGTATCAACCTCTCCCTTTTTGCCAAGGGTAGAGCATATATCGTATCGCTGTGCCCTCTTCAGGGATCAACCTCCACCAGGTGCGACATTACCGGGGTTGAGCATTCTTAGCTATGATATCCCGTATCGTATCAACTTCTCCCCCGACTTGGACATAGTCATGGTCGAGCTCAGCTACGGTATCAGCCTCTTCCTTTTGTCAAGAGTAGAGCATATATCATATCGATGTGCCCTCTTCAGGGCTAAAACTCCCCCGGGTGCGGCATTACCGTGGTCGAGCATTCCTGGCTACGATCCCTCGTATCGTATCAACTTCTCCCCCAACTTGGACATAGTCGGGGTCGAGTTTGGCTGCTGTATCAACCTCTCCCATTTATCAAGGGTAGAGCATATATCGTATTACTGCGTCCTCTTTAGGGCTCAACCTTCCCCAGGTGTGGCATTATCGGGATCGAGCATTCTCGGCTACGATATCTCGTATCATATCGCCCCAACTTCTCCCCCGACCTGGATATAGTCGGGGTCGAGCTCAGCTGCGGTATCAACCTCTTTTTTTTGTCAAGGGTAGAGCATATATCGTATCCCTGCGCTATCTTCAAGGCTCAACCTCCCCCGAGTGTAGCATTACCGGGATCTAGCAGGCCTTGAAAGATCCCGGTTGCATTGATTCTTTTTTGTCTCATCCCGGATGAAGCAAACATCACCACATCAAAGATTAGTCAGAGGTAAGTATCAAAATGATAGACAGGAAAAAGATGAAAATATAAAATCAAGAAAAAGTTCTTCAAAATATTGCAAATTATAAAGAAAAAGATTATAGAAAAAATGGTAAAATGCAAAGCTTTTTGAATATTACATCAAGGTTAGGGTAAATCGATTACATCTTCTGGAGGAAGGTTTTTTTTTTCTTTTTATCTTCTGGAGGAAGGTTGTCAACAATCCGATTTCGATCGATCAGAGGAAGCGAGGTGTCAGCAAGCAAAAATCTCCCTTCTTGTAGTTGGTGGAGAGTGTCGTCTATTCCGTGCTGCATCATTTTGAACAGACGGCTGACAATTATGTCATAGAATTCCTCTGAACAAAGAAATTCCTTCTTCTTGAAGGCCCCGCGCTCGTTTTTCCCGACCTGATATTCTTGTAACTTGGTTACTGAATTTTCCAACTACTTTTATAGCATTTCCATAACAGCTTGGGACTCAGAGTGACCCTCTTCTAAAGTCGTAGCCTTGGTAATTTCAATTGAAGCTCGTATGACCTCTAGTTCTTGCAGTCGAGCTATAGTCAACGCTTGATTAGTCTTTGCATCCTTCTGGGCCAAAGCCAATGACGTCTTTAAAGTTGCCTCAGCATCGGCCTTGATTTCCGCTTCTACTCGGAGAGACTCTATCTCTTCTCGGCAAGCAGCAGCCAACATCTGGAGAGACTTGAGAAAAACCCGAGTGACCTTAAGCTCTACTGTTTGCAGGCCCATCTCTCCTTGGACTCTATCCAGGTCAACTTGAGAGGATGCCGCTTGAGACCTGGCTTCCTCCAGTTGTTTAGCATGACGTTCCGCGGTGGTTTGAGCCATTGGACCTGTCTTCTCTTTGTTTCAACAGTCTTCTCCGTTGTTCCTTTAGCACAAGGATCTGGGCCTCCATTTCCTCCACCTGACACTTCGCTACACTCAACTTGCGAGCGGCCTGAATAGCCTCGAAGGTAAGATCCCCGCTCCTTCTTCTAACACGGTCCAGTTTCGCCTGGTAAGTGGCAGAATCGTCAACAAATTGTTGCAGCCGGGCGATTTCCATTGAAGCCTCCTCCAAAGCCGACCAAAGAGCAACCACAAGGTCAGGAGACGATGTCAAAAATAATTGTCTTTCCAAATCTGCCACCTTGACGCTCAAACCTTGGTGCTCCCGTCTCATAGCAACAAACCTTTGATCAAAGATCATCAGCTTCGCCAGATGATCCACGGCAGATGAAACTAGCTCTTTAGACAGCTCCTTCATAGCTAACCCTTCGGCCAATTCTTTCCTCGCCGTCCATCGAGACAGGGCTTGCCCTGAAATACGACCTCCAGGTGACCGTCACTTGGGGTCTCCCCTCCCTGAGAATCTTCTTCAGCGCGAATAGGTTCCTTGCCTTCTCGGTGGCTAGGGATCAGAGGACGAGAAGGGCCCTGCTCATCTGGTTGAACTGCTAGCGGAGAAGACGGAACCTAGGGCCCGTCTCTATGGGGTACTATGGTATGAGAAGTTCTCGAGCCTCGCGGGGAATCTTGGCTTAGATGAGGGGAAGCCAAGGCGGGAGCTAGAGGTTGTGTGAAAATAACTTGTACAGCAGAGGGGGGCCTGCATCTCTTGCGATTTATCCTCAAATGAACTCTTGAATCCTCTAAGGGCTCTACCTTGATAATCGAGGAAAGTATCGTCGGTGGTGGGGCAGTCGGTGACTCTATTGCAATGGGAGTAGCAACTATGGTTAATGGTAGCTCAGAAGCGGGAAGTGCACTCCTTGGGTGGTTCACTTCGGCCTCGGTCAAATCTACAATTGCAACTAAACGCACTTCCAGCTCATCAGCAGGTGGGATCCGAGCCTTGTTCAGCACAGCACGCAACATGATTTCAGCTGCACAGGAAAGGAAAAACTTTCAGTTAGATATCACAAAACACAACTAAAATAAGAACTTATCAAAAATAGCTTGAAGAGGAGTCAGGACGGTACTCAGCCCGAACAGATGCAGCAACCCCTCCTCAAGAAGTAAAGAGTTATCAAAACTGAGGTCTTTAACCCCTTCAGTCACTTGGAGAAAACCCCGGTCCAAGTGATGATTTTCCAAAATTGGTTGTTCGGGCGTTTGGGTTTGCCATCTAGTGGGCCAAGAGAATGAGGTAGGGGGCCTAACATAAAAAATTGGGATTTTCATCCTTTATGAGATGATGACAGATGTTTTAGGAGATTGACTCCTGGACGAGCAGAAAAGAAGAAAACTCCGTCGTCCATCTTCTTTGGGTAGAAGAAGTAATGAAGGACACGAGGAGAAAGAGAGAGGTGAAATAAACGAAAAATGATAAAAAAAATTAGTTAGAATACGAAAGAAATTTAGACCCAACTGGGAGAGAGGAATCCAAAAATATTCAGATACCTTGGCAAAAAAGGAGGGATAGGAAAGCGCAAACCGTTTATGAATTATCCCCGAAAAAGGTTGCATACCCGGCAATAGGCGGTCTGGGCGATCGTTACCGTTGGGTACCTTCAGTAGATAATCGGCGGGAATATTATATGTTATCTTAAACCTCTCCAACGCCCCGCTGGTAAAACTAGATTCTATGGATTTGTACCACTGGGTCGAAGAAGATCCAAAGGTCATTTGAGACTTATAGGCACTAAAATAAAAAAAAAAAAAGAACTGCCGAAGCAACGAAAGTGGGGTAAACAGACAAAGAACTTACAAAGAGGAGAAGTGAGAATGAAAAAGACAAGGGAGGAACGAAAGAACACCGGAGAGGCAACCCAAGAAGGAGAAAGCTGACGGCGATGGAAAAACCAGCACAAATTTTTACAATAGGAACCAAGGGGTTTGAAGATAACCTATATATACCCTGCGCTTTCAAACCCAGCCATTGGATGCTAAACGACATAAAGGTGGAGGTAAGTCACAATCATTGGATTTAGAGCAGAAAGTAAGTTCGAATCTGAGTAATCATTATAAAATCAATGACTCCTCGGTACCCCTGTAAAAAAATCACGTCGCATTAATATGGCACTACCTCAGAAGCATAATGGTGCGCTCACGATCGGAAGCTAAGGCAAAAATCAAGCATGGGACGCTTTTAATAGACGCGGTTGCAATTAATGATTCGAAATCTCGTATTTAATGTCCTAAATCTCAAATAGCTACCTAAAGGAATGTCACGTGGGCGACACCTAAGGAATGAGGTTAAAAACGTTTCAGTCCAATCAGTCATACTATGCTTCATTCGACTAGACTTGAAGGGGAGACATGTGATATGAAGGATATCCGAGGAATGCCACGTGACATTTGAGAGTCAGGTGTCAACAGACGTAACCTATAGCCCCCGGCTCCTATAGCTCTCGGCTCCTATAGCCTCAGGCTCCTACAGCTCCCGGCTCAAAATAACCCCGACTCCAGCAACCCCCGGTTCATACAACCCCTGACTTTTAGGCACCTCCCAGATCCTTCAGTCATAAAAAGATACCAAACACATAAGAGGTCCTCGTCATAAAGACTCTCATATTTTCCAGCAACGGACGAATGACGCCTTCAACAGAACGTTCCAAACGTAAGCGTTATCCTTCGGTTAATCTGAGAAACATCATTAATGACAAATTAAAGGGTTAATTAATTATGAGTAAGGCTGCGGGGAATATGGGAAAGGAACACGAAAAGTCTTCATGATCTCGACAATAAAAAAGGGAGTCATCTCTACAATCGCAGGTACACGCAGACAGACTCTCGCATCTACAAGTTCTAGTTTTTCCTCATATATTTTCTATCTCAACTGACTTGAATGTCGGAGAGTTAACGTTAGGAATCCTTCTGATTGTTTCTCTAACTCTCTTTTTGCATATTTTTCTTGTCTTAAGGAGAGCCGTTGAACCCCTTTTTCTTTGTTTCCTTCTTCAAAAGTTCTTTTATCGTTTGAAAATACTCAATTCATCTAATTTTTATTTTAAAAAATTGATGAATCACGTGTCTATATTTTTAGACCGGATCAATGATGAAACAGGCTTGGGATATAGTGAGCCCAAGGCGCAGTTTGGCCCGACGACATGGTTGAGGTTCTTGAAGAGTTTCATGGCCCGTATCTCTTATAGGTAAAATACCCACACAACAAAACATAAAACAGAAGACAATGGAACTCTGGAATCTCTTCCATATGTTGCGATTCTGCTATAAGTCTCGACAAGTCTTAAGATAGTTTCTAACGATCAGTGGCATATAAAATAAGGAGGACCGTTGGATATTAATCGCACGGCTTAGGCTCCACTATGTTGATCTCCTTCACTCTAGTCCACTCTAGAAAGCTCTGGTGATCACTTTCTTTGCCACCTTTTACCTCTGTTCTTCGCTCTAGAAAGCTCTGGTCTTCGCGCCACCTTCCTATTTATTGTCTGCTTCTTCCTCAAGAAAGTGGATCAGAATCAAGCCATCTGATAAGCCCGATGGCCGCCTCCGCCATGCTCGTTGCCAGGAGAGCAGCAGCCGTCAACAAGCTCCGTTCCTCTGCGGTCGCTGCTCTTTCTCGCTCCTTCAGTGCCTCGACCTCCGTCGCGCCTAGTCCAGGAAGTGTGGAGAGCAGCGTCGCCGTCCCCCGCCGCCGCGATAAGGCCCCGGTTCCCCGTCGTCATCGGAGTGGGGACCTCTTCCCCTCCTTGGGAGGTCTTTTGGCCAAATTAAAATTAATGGATAGTTAGCTCATGATTCTTGGCCGCAAATTTTTTGCTCTGACAAGATGTTTTGCTGTAGCAGATGCGTTGGATCCTTTCAACCCGCGGCGGAGCCTAATGGACGTGTTCAATCTGGTGGACCAGATGTTAGATTTCCCGTTCGGGGCTGGGAGGGGAACCGCCGGCGGAGCGTGGCGTGGGTGGGACGCCAGGGAGGACGACAAGGCGCTGTATCTGAAGGTGGAAATGCCGGGTCTGGGAAAGGACGACGTGCAGTTGATGGTAGAGAATGACACTTTGGTGATTAAAGGAGAGGCGTCGGAGGAGGAGGGAGAGGAAGGCGGCGAAGTGGAACCGGGGGGAGACGAAGGAAGGGAAAGGGGGCGGCGTAGGTACAGCAGCCGCATCGAACTGCCGGAAAACGAGTACGAATTAGAGGGAGTCAAGGCGGAGATGAGGAACGGAGTGTTGCGAGTGGTGGTGCCGAAGGTGAAGCCGGAGGAGCGCAAGGACGTCCGCCATGTCCCCGTCGAGTGAGCGAGCGATGCCGCCGCCGCCGCCGCTTAATGGATGTAATTATTCGTGTCTAAAGTCTGTGCTGTCGTCGTGTCGCAAGTGTTCGTCTGATGCGAGTAATAAAATAATGTGAAGTAGCTGCTTTTGGTAATAATAAGTTGCTTAGTTTCAAAAAGCGATCTACCCCAATCTAAAGTAAAACTTGAACAAAGCAGTCAAGATGTATGAAACTGCCATACAGCTTTAACCATGAACACAAGCTCATGTAACTTGGTGAATGAAATGTTTAGGCAGCGATTGAAGGTTTGGAGGCAGCAGAAAGCTTGGATCTCCTCTTGGCCAAACTCTCACTTCTCCGCTCGCGCTGCTCCTTGAGTCTGGAAGCGAGAAGCTTTTGGTACTCGGCAGCTTCAGACTTGGCCTTGGCGATTCTCTTTTTCTTCTCAGAAATCCTGGCTCGCTTTCTTTGCAGCGTCAATGGAGTAACAAGCCTTTGAATCTTTGGCGCCTTGCTGCGTTTCTTGCCTACAAATTCCAGAAAATGATAAATTTATCCTCCGGACTCTTAAACATAATGTTGTTGCTAAACACATAAAACCTAATTAGGATGTTGTCGACTTTAGTGTGGTTAAATTGCTGGAGAAATAATCACTGATGCTCATACAGAGCGTAGCATAATAAATCTCACTAATTCAGCAAAACACAATCTTACTGACTAAAAATGACTTACCAGATTTAGTGGTAAAGGTCCGGCGGTAAGTGTTGACATACTTGCGAACATCGTCCTCCTTGGAGAGGTTGAACAGCTTTCGGATTTTGGAGGCCCTCTTTGGTCCTCTCATTCTAGGCTTCTCGATATCAGTCAGTCCAGGAAGATCATTCTCACCTTTTTTAACAATGACTAAGTTTAAAACTGAAAGGTCAGGGCTGACAATGCATCCCCGGACAGACTTCCTCCGGCGCTCTCCATTTCGCCTACCATAACCCCGAAAGCAAGGTGTCCCTGCACAAGAAAATTCACGTCTCATAAGTATATCAAAAATTAGTACTAAAGCTATTCATTGCATATTGACTTGTAATAAAGTAATATGTGCACAGAAATCCAACCACAATCTCCGATACTAATTGAAGGATGACAAGAACTACAAAATTGATTGGCAGAACCATGTGATATAACTATACAACTAAGCATGCAAAGATAACTAACGACATAAACACAGAGAAAAAAGAGATGCCCTTTACCTCTGTGCAAAAGCAGACGAACACGACCTGTAGTAAGGACTCCCTGCTTCATGGGAAAACCTTGTTTGTCGCATCCTCCCATGATTTTAAAAACATAGCCCTTGAACTCCTGTTGGGTGGGCATATGCATATTGGGGATTCAGTTTTGTACATCAAAATACTATAATAATCTTATTGGATATTATTATTGCAATATAGTAGTGTCATACCTCGCCAAGAGCATCTCCACTGACTTCCTGAGATATTCTCTTGTCGTAAAAAGCTCGTCTGTGAACAATTAAGATCAACTTATCGTTAGATACTTTTAAAGGATCAAAATATTCATCCCTGGTCAGAAATTATATACAGCGTACAATACATATTTAGCAGCATGTAGTTTAGGATAAGTTTACAAACTTTGTCTGTCGATAACATGTATAAAGGTACATGCTTGTCATAACACACTTAAAAATCTGCATATATCCCTTGCAGCTTATATGACTGATTGAGTTTAGAACAGGAAATATGCACAATATCTGTTGGGTGAGAATTTCTTTCTTGTTTCTCCTCTTCTTAGTTAAACTTTTTTTGCTTTATGAATCCTACGTCATGCAACTAATATGTTCGAAATCAATTGAATATGATGAAATTATTTCAAGCATTGGCAGAACCAAAAAGATAAAGGAGTGTATAGTGGCTGAATGGGAAGACAAATGGGAGGGCAATCAAACAATCCATCAACAACCAGGTATCCAGGAATTAAACAACCAAACAAATCATGTAACTGAATCCCCTTCCTTTATTTTTGAGGGAATAGCTGTTACTTCAACATACAACCGCAACAAAAAAAACATAACTAAATTTTCAGTTCGTCAGTATTAAAGTATTAGAAAGAAAAGTGATCTTTGACCTAGAAAAGCCATCAACCTCCACTTAAAAAAATTATATTAAAAAAAAAACTAGCATTTTGCAAACAAAGGTTCGAGGGATTTATCAAGAACTCACAACTTCTGGTCGTCATCTATCTCGAGCTTCTTCTGGCACCCAGTTGTAGGATTCGCAATGTTGAACTGCAGCAATTACAATCAAACAGTATAAAAAGTATATTAGAGACTGCAAGCATATGAAGCATGTCCAAAAGACGGTCATTTTAACGATATTCAACGACGAACAAAGTTAAAACAGCAAAAGTAGAATGAGAAGGAAAAACCGAGCAATTGAAATTATCAGAAGAATAACGTATAGCACCTTCATCTTGAATCTAAGAATCCAAAGAGCTAGCTCGCCGCCGCTAGGGTTACCCTCCCAAGTTTTGTGAATGTTCGTCAGATAGGTATCTAAATAAAAGATACAGGAGCATAGTGGGCCGGTACCGGTCTAGACTGGTTATCCTGAACCGGACTGGGTTTTTTTCCTGCTGAAACTAGACGACTAGACACTTAATTTACACTATATAATCAGTTACGTGGTGAACACATAGCGAATCCTTTCGTCTTTCTAAATAATTTGATCGGATAAAATTAAATTCGAAATAATCGATTCAATTTTATAAAAAAAAAATTATCGATTATTAAAATAAATTAAAAAATATTAATAGAGATTAATATTTTAAAATTTATTTTTTATTAAAAAAATTATAATATACTGTAATTAAATTTTGAATTTTAAATTTTTTAATTATTCGTTAAAGAACATAACCATTACACTGTAATAGAAAAATTCTTTAACCTTTTGAAAGAAGCTAAAATAAACAAGTCTATACATGTAATCTTACTTTAATTATGAAGATAAATAAAAACATTTTTTAATAATATAAGTCTGAGTGTTGATAGTTACAAAATATATATATATATATATATATATATAAAAGAATGAAAATGATAATTATGGGATTATAGAAAGAAATAAAAAACTATTATCATGTGAAAACATTAGGTGTGCCTAAAAAAAGAACATAAATTAAAGAGTATGCATATGGTAATAATAATTTTCATATATAGGAATCAAATCTACGCATCGCTGCGGTAGTAAGCGGTAGGATGGAATATTCATATAAGAAGGGTTTGATTTTTTTTACAAGGTATATCAAATGTTCATGATATTTAAATTATTTGTGATGTTGAATCGTCAAGTTAGGATCTACTTGTGCTTCTTATATTTATCTTCTAATGACCGATCTGTAGAGTCCAATTGTCTATCTCTAAGATTAATCGGATCATCATAGTTTGATATTTTGATTAACAAAAATAATAATAATAAGAGAAGCTATTGGGATGGTGCAATGGTAACAAGTTTCAGTAGAATATTAGAGTACCATGGTTCGAAATTAAACTGGCGTAAGATGAGTTTTATAGTGGATTTTTTATTGTGGAAGTACATTAAAAAAAAATAGAAGTACACTAACAAAAATACCGTCGTTAACGATGGAATCATGATTCTATCATTAATAAGTGAAGGATTAATGATTAAACGAGGTTCTATCGCTGTTATGAGAATTGAATTAATAAGTGAAGGATTAATGATTAAACGAGGTAATATATTTTCACTCGCTAATCGGAGAAGGATTAACGACAGGACTAAGGATTAATGATTAAACGAGGTTCTATCGCTGTTATGAGAATTGAATTAATAAGTGAAGGATTAATGATTAAACGA
>JBBUKS010049991.1:0-10172 GCA_038050645.1 Hedychium gardnerianum
TGGCAACCTAACGCAACCCTCCTCCTTTATCCGGGCTTGGGACCGGCCATGACTAGTTCGTCATGGGCGGAGTTAATGCAACCAAATACCATTCTAATAAAAATTCCCAATTAGAAAAATAGACATTTGCATGTTTACATGAAACATATGCCCCATGGCAACTTTTCCCCATGTTTGACTATCATGACGTAGCTTGGTTATATTTCAAGGTTTACTTAGATTGTCATGTTGAACTTTATGATTAGAGAGATCAAAGAGTTGTGGGATCAAAGGGTTTGGTGTTGAATGCTTGGAAAGTCAAGAAGTCACGTTGATAACTTCTGCTTCATTTTACTTTTCATATACGAAACTATTTGCTTGTGATTGTATGGTCCATCTTTCTTTTCTTCGGTAGAAACTCAGAATCCATAAACACTATGGCTTTGGAGTTAATGTGATGTTTGTTTATTTGTCTTAGTAAAAGTTGTGACAAATACATTGTTGAAAATTTCCAAACATTGTTTTTTTTTTCATGTATGAAATATATATATTATAGTTTGAAAAGATCAATTACCTGTTGTTTCCAATCATAATATAACCATTTTTAAAATTATTCATATCACTCAACTCATTCTTATTTTTATCGTTGATTTCAGGGATCATGTTTTCATCGGATTATAAAGGGTTTCATGATTCAAGGAGGAGATATATCTGCTGGTGATGGAACTGGAGGAGAATCCATTTACGGACTTAAGTTTGAGGATGAGAATTTCATAATGAAACATGAAAGAAAAGGAATGCTCTCAATGGCCAATTCTGGTCCTAACACGAATGGGTCTCAATTCTTTATAACTACAACTCGAACATCTCATATAGATGGAAAACATGTTGTTTTCGGGAAGGTGCTTAAGGGCATGGGAGTGGTTCGTTCAATTGAGCACACTCCTGTTGGTGATGCTGATTATCCTACCATGGATGTTGTGATTACGGACTGTGGAGAACTTCCTGAGGATGCTGATGATGGTGTAACAAATTTTTTCAAAGATGGCGACTTGTACCCTGATTGGCCAATTGATGTAGATGACAAGCCAATTGAGGTTTCTTGGTGGATGAATGCTGTGGAGGCTGCCAAGATATTTGGAAACAATTATTTTAAGGTGGAACTTGATGCCGCTGCTCATTCTTCACAAGCTATTTGTTTTTAGCACTATTATTTGTTTTAAGAATGAATGCCTTAATTACCCTTCTCAGTTTTCTTTTTTTGTTTTATTTGGAATACTATAATGGATGTTTCATGATCCTTACCCAACTTGACTAATTGTTAGTATGGTGGTCCCACACTCTATGTTACCTTTGAAGTTTATGGGACATATCAATTCTTCTAATTGCTCTATTGTGCTGCTTCAAGATTGTTGTTTTCACAACCTTGCAGAAACAAGATTACAAGATGGCGCTTAGAAAATACAGGAAAGCTTTGCGCTACTTGGATGTATGCTGGGAAAAAGAAGAGATCAATGAAGGCAAGTAATTCTCTTCAAGAGTTATTTAGTGCTATTAAACCTGTTATTGGTGTTTTTTCCCCAATTGTTTACTCTTTGTTCTATTCATATTGGATTTGACAGAGAAGAGTTCATTGTTGAGGAAGACAAAATCCGTCATATTGACAAATAGTTCTGTAAGTCGAATTCTAATAATTAATAATGCAAGTTTACTTATTTATTTATTTATTTATTTTTTCAGTGCACATGGTGTGGTTGCATTATGTTATTTTATTTACCATTTTGCAATTTCTTTATCAAGTTTGTTGGTAGCATACCTTCTTATGTACCAAAATGACAAAATTGGCTTAGGGTTGATATGGCTACTCCTCTTTGCAAGACTTAAAGTATTTTTTTTGTCTTTCTTGCAATCTTAGTAATGCATTGTGGAGGATAACTGATACATTCTGGAAAATATTTGTTTTGTGAATCAATCCTTTATGTACAGATTTGTTTCTAAACAGCCATTCTATGTTTCTTCGTTAGAGATCTGAGGAAAATTTTGATCTCATCCTCTGAGATCCTACACAAGTTCACTTTCATTTACTTTTACCTTTTGGGCAAATCTTTTAATTTGTCGCTTTCTCATAAATTGGCAGAAATAGAACCACCAATCATCTTGTATTCTTCTTCAATTATTTTCCTTTAAGTTTATTTCATTTTAGGTTCTATCACGTAGTTATTTTCTTTGAAATAAATACTGTAGCTACTATTAAGCCACATTTGGTTCATCAGAAATTTATCCTCTAAGAAACTGAAAAATTATAAAATGAAATCTTGATTATTAGAATACTAAAAACTTCTTTGCTATGACCATGGATTGAATGTGCCAACTAGCATGGGCAAAGCATCTCACTTTGCTTGTAGACACGCGGAACTTGTTTGAATCAACCAAATGTACTCAATGCTTAGGAATTTGTGTGAACATCACAACAAGGTCGATTTCTATGATGCTTGTGACTTCTGTGAACATTGCAACGACTTTAGACGGTTCTCATGAGGCTTTTATGCATTGGCAATGATTGCAACAATGTCAGAGAGTTTGAGCAAGGCTTTTGCAATGTTGACACTATTGCAATGACATCAAATCCTTCACGCAAGGATTCACAGGCGTCACATGGATGGTGACAAATTGGGATACTCCCATGAGTTGACCATGATGAAGTCTAGTATAGGGTTTACTACTACAACTATGATAAGGTAATAACCTCTTCTCTCTTTTTTCTCTTTTGACCTTGGTCTCCTCCTCATTCATTGCTCATCACTGTCTATGGCACCATGTCTTGACGTGGGTTTGTGCAAACACCAACTTATGACAGCAAAATCTTAACATGGAACGAATTTCAGACCTTGGTTATGACAACATAGCAATTTTAAAATAGATAGAAATTGCAATCTTGTTTGATGACCGGAAGTATTGTGATTTTCCTAGATTTTTATTTGAAAAAGAAAAAATTGCATATGCTTTGGACCAACTTTGTATCTTATTTATAATAATATAATATAAAACTAAAATCAAATTTTATATATTAGTTTTATAATATTTATATATCATCAAATAGGATAAGTACATTATAGTATATTGTTAGTATTCTGGCATCATATGGGCATATAAAAGTTCACTAACCAAAGAAATGTCGAGAGCCACTTGCCTTTTGATTTTTCATCAGAAAGGGAATTTGAGAAGCAAGAAGTGCTTTATTGTTTGGTTCATGAAATTTTCGTTTTCAGTTTTCATACTCCAATAATTCAAGTTGTTATGAAGAGACTTCTGCACTGTTTTCATTATTGGGGGGATCAATTTACTGAAAGATGCCAATATCTTACATCTAACAGTTGTTTATTCTGCTTGATATATTCAGTCTGAGATACAGTACAGTAAATTACCTTTACCAAGTTTATTGATGATTAGCTTACTTTTGATGCATTATCTTAGTATTAAAATGTTCAAGATATTGTTGCTGAATTAGGTAGTTCAAAAAATGGCTGACCTTGAGGTCAATGGATGAATAAGTTTCATGTATCTGTTCTCAGTTTCAAACAGTCATAGTTATGAATTGTCCTATGCTTGTGGTCACTTTCTTTTTCCTTTTGTCATTTTTCTTAGGCTTGCAAGTTAAAGTTAGGAGATTTGAAAGGTGCTCTATTAGATGCCGACTTTGCAATACGGGAAAGAGAGGGTAATGCGAAAGCTTATTTCCGGCAAGGGCAGGTTATTCTTGTCTTTCTGATGATTCATATTTATTATGCAATTATCTCCAAACTGTATTCTAATTTTTTTGTCTATATCTAAACTGGCCAAACCTTGGAGATGGTACAGAGTTTTTTTTTATTTATTTATAATATGCTGATTAAAAAACTGGAGATCTTAATGGCCCGTCATTCAATATTGTTTGTCTGCTAGGAATTTTCGGAGATTGTAACTGCCTGATCTTGTATTAATGGATGTAATAATGATTTAATCTACAGTGTTTTGTTTGTTACTGCATTTGAACAATCTGTACTAGAGAGGGAGTGATAAGTTGACCTGGATCTTAGATGTATTCTAGCTTCCTTTTGCTCTTCTAGTTTGGATATGGAACATGCACTGGCTTGAGATATGAACTATTAGACTTTAACCTTAGCTTGACTTTTGTTTGTGTTGATATTTAGATTCACACAAGAGCATGTGTTGATCATGCAGTATGTATTCTTATACAATATGCTGTTCTATATTTATACTCTTGTTATTTTGTGGGTATCTCAGAGGTCTGTTTGTTTTGTGCACGCTTTACATATAGGAATATTTATCATTTGTATTTTATCAGCACTTAATGGCATTTTATTTGCATGAGTTTACGTAATGCAAGGCACTTGTTTAGACATTCATTTGCTTCATTTTAACCATTTACTTCTTTACAATCTTGACAAATTTATTACTAAACAAACCATTCCTTTAAAACTCTACAAGGCGCACACAGCACTTAACGATGTGGATGCTGCTGTTGAGAGCTTCAGTAAAGCCTTAGAGTTGGAGCCCACTGATGGTACTTATCTTTTTTATTACAATTTCATCAACTTGTACAAAATAAATAAATAAATAAATAAAACCTGTGCTACATAGTGGTTATTGATTTGATTCTCTGGCACTTTTAAAGGGGGCATAAAGAAGGAGCTTGCAGCTGCAAAAAAGAAGGTATTTAATGTCTATTTTATGAGCCATTGGTAACTCTTTTCCTTTTAATTACTTATTTCCCTGCAGATTGCTGATAGACGAGATCAGGAACGGAAGGCTTATTCCAGAATGTTCCAGACCTCTGCCAAGTCGGATGCTTCAAACGAGGTGATCCAAACGTTAGATTTCTTTGGTGTAGAAGCATACTTTTATTCTAATTGAATTCTTTGAAGAAAGTCTTCTCTATGTAATTAAATTAGCTGAGGGTATTCCATTTCCCTATTTGCAGGATAAAATTGTCTGAAAAGTCTGCTCTGAATTCTGTGGACGAATTTCTTAGTACATTTCCTCTATTTGCTTCAAATGTTTTGATCAAAGTTTAGAGAATTTGAGGTACATGATTGTTTACTTGACAAAAGGTATAATTTTGCTTAATCGGATGATACACTTTTCAGCAGGCAAGTATACAAACGGGGAGAAGTCAAATTTTCGGATACCTTCGTACCATGCAATGGAAACAAAACATCCAGATCAATTTCTTTTTCCTAAACTTTTTGAGGTTCATCTGTAATTCTGGCATTTTAGTGATGGATAAACGGGTTCCCCAGACATCGAGGACATTTTTGACTTTCTGGTGATAACAACTTTTCTCCCCTCGACACACGTTAAAATACATGTAACTTGAACCTTACGGTTCGTACTGGAAGTTAAATAGATGTTGCAATCAATAATTTTGGGATTGGTTACTATTCAATATTCCTGTGGTAGTGTTGTAATCTTATCTGTTAAAGCTAGTTGCATGACGTAGATACATAAAGCTAGTGGCATTCTAACTGTCAATACCACGAATCGCTAACCAACCCAGTACACGACTCGTAATGACTCCGAGCCGCTCTGGGTTTTATCGTGACCCGTCACCGTTGGAACGGGCTCCAGCTTTATATCCCTAATCATCGCATGGCAGCGGCCGTTTCGACGGCTCTCTGGGCCACTCGGTACTCTGCGCTGCTCTCCTCCTCTGCCCATCTTCGCTTCCTGTTCGGACCCGCACGCACGAGGCAACACCTGATCCGGCGCTTTCCACCTTTCACTGCCATGGCCGCTGCGTCGACCACGACTTCGTCCCTGCCCGACGCCGCCGAGAAGGTTACCGCGCCTTATGGCTCTTGGAAGTCCCCGATTACCGCCGACGTCGTCTCTAGTTCTGGCAAGAGGCTCGGAGGCATGGCCGTCGCCGGCGACGGCCGGCTTGTTTGGATCGAGACTCGGCCCGACGAAGGAGGGTCGGTGGATGGTTTAGCTTTCGATTTGCTATCGTTTTGTCATAATTCGAGATCGCGTGAAGCATTTCTAGTTTTTATTTAGCCTAGATTTTAATTTTTATTCTAAACCCTGTTGATGCCGTATGGGTATAATTGAAGATTCAATAGTCAACTAAGTGACTTGTAGTGTGGTCGCGCAATAAGGCCTAGACAAGGCAACACACTAGAACTTGAAGGGTGAACACAAAAATAGTTTTGCTACAAATTCGTGCTACTTGACCTCACATTTCATGTTGGTCACTAAAGACTGCTCTTTCTGTAAGTGGTTTTAGAAAGTGGCATTTGGATTTATTATGGTTCCCCACTTTGTAACAAAGTGTTCATTTCCTGTGTATGGTTTGGATGGAATAGATGCAGAATCAGCAACATACATTAGTATAGTTCCACAACCTAGATATGATTTTCAAACATTCTTCAAGGCTATTATGGGGTCGAGAACTGACTTTAGTGTGCTAGAAGAAGCCTTGCCTAATTGTATGCTAAGCTTTTGCAGCACTTGTTTGTTAGATTCAAGGAGGTAGGGGTAGGTTGGTTCCTTCTCAAATCAAGAAATTTGGTGATGATAGGATTTTGCACTGATATTGGCCTGATGTAGCTTTGTTCAACAATAATTGTTGAGTACCAACTATCAGTTTCCAAGTTGAGGACAATCTAAATTCAAAATCATCCCACCGATTGGATGCCTCTCTTTGCGTCATTTTTTCTTATAAAAGATATGATATTCTAGAAAACTCAAGTTAACATTGCAATTCCTCACATGTTTGTCATTGGAACTACTAACTACATTATTCATTCAGGCGCGCTGTGCTTGTTAAGGAATCAGCAAGTATGGAAGAAAAACCAATGGATATCATACCTCCAGAGTTTGCATCAAGGACGTTGGCCCAAGTTTTTGGTGGCGGTGCTTTTGCTGTACTGGACGATACAGTTATTTTCTCAAACTACAAGGATCAACGGTTATACAAATTAACTATTGGAAGTATGACTATTACTCCTCTTTTTTGCTTTATTGGTTCTTTTAGATGTTTCTCTGCTTTTGGTTTAAAGGCTTTTGATGAGAGGCATTTTCATGGATGAAAAACTAAGAACATGAACTTAAAGGTGATTATGTCAGTGTTTTAGTTTACTTGCTCCATAAAAGGATACAAAACACCACATAGAACAAACTGGGCAATTGTCATTAGAGCTACCATGATTTGTGTAAAGCCTTTACCTTTTTCTGTATATATGGCACATCAAGTAGAAAAAGGTTTCCTACTAATTTGGTGCACTAATACTACTATATTTCTTATTTATTTTAATAGTCTGATAAACAGTACAAGATATTTCTGTTCACTTCTAGCAGGTTCTGCACCAATTCCAATTACCCCCGACTATGGTGGAACTTTAGTCTGTTATGCAGATGGCAGTTATGATCCTCACTTCAACCGCTATCTTACTGTCATGGAAGGTCTGTTACAGTCTAGTCTAGAAACCCTTTTTGCTGGACATTTTGCAAGTCAAAATTTCGTTTTATAAATCATCTGTTTATCTTCTATTGGTACATGTTTTATTTACAGATCACCGGAAAGGTAGCTTAAACAACCCCAGTACTATAATTGCTTCTATAGATCTAAATGCGATAAGTATTGATGGTAAGACATTTTAATTTCTCTTCACTAGGCACTTGCTTACAGTGACAAAAATTCAAGCACTTTTTTGTTTTCTGAATCATGTACTTAAAGAACCAAAGGAACTGGTTGTTGGCAATGATTTCTATGCCTTTCCGCGGGTAGATCCAAACGGAAAGAGAATGGCATGGATAGAGTGGAGCCATCCTAACATGCCTTGGGACAAAGCTGAACTTTGGGTTGGATATTTCTCTGAGAATGGGTGAGTATTGTGCTGGTTGTTATTGTATTAGGCCTATAACTTCTACTCTAGTTGCTTTGAAGACTTTGCAACTTTTGTACTTCTGAACTAGCATTTCTAGTAAAGAAGGAAAGAGTTGTCGTATCTTTCTATCATGCTGGATGGGCACGTTGATGCAGGGCGAAAAAGAGAAGAGAAATAGAATAAGATTATAAAAAGAACAAAGAGGAGATCAGAGAGAGGTGGAGAATAGATGGAAAAGAAGAGAGAATAAGAGATCTGAGAAAATGATTTCATTAATATCTCACTTCACAACCTAGGTTCACTTATATTGACTTTATGCCCCAAAAGAAAGGTAATAAAATATGAAAAAAATATGGAGTTTGTCATGGTACCCTTGCCAATTATAGCATTGCATAGAGTTCAATGATGACCTAAGATTCATGTAGCCAATGTTATATAGTTGGGTAAACATTGTTTGTGTCGTGTATGAATAACCTCACCAATTGATTCATACATTAATTACCTTAGCAAAAAAAATATATAAAAAGAACAAATTCTGTGAAAACATCTGAAAACATTTGTACTCTGTATCACATGTCCTTGTGGTCATCAATTAGTCATCCTAGAGAATGATGCACTCTAATCTTTCATGATAATTGGTCTGCATCAGTTTATTTATTTTGGCATTGCTCTTGGACATCTACTAATAAACATTGTACATGCTGAACCAGAGTTGCTTCATGCTTGCATTATTCAATTATGTTATCAATTATTAAATACTCAGCAACTCATCATCTTGCATGAGTTAGCATTCCTGGTACCTCCCTATTATACAGTACGATTCATATCATCATTTTCTTATTTACATGGAAATTCTTGGACAAACGTAACTTGCTTCATTCGGTATTTGTCTTTGGATATTATTTATTTTCACGATTAACATAAAACTATATCCATTCTAGGCAGAATTTTGTTAAGCAAATAGTTATGCTACTCAAGTTTATTATTAACTATTGTGGATCTGAATCCTCTTTAGAGCTTTTCAAGATATGTTATTTCAAAGTGGTATGTTGTTATGTTTGGTTTGATCAACATAGAAATATTTCTAGTTTCTTAAGACAAGCTTTTCTGATTTCATTTCTATACTTTGCTAATTTAAGGTAGACCTCTAGAGTTTAACCTTTGTTATATCAAGATGAAGGTAGCTTAGATTCTCTTCTCCTTTTCTTGTTGATATGTAGCTTTAAACTCTGTTTATTTTTTAAGATCTACTTTCAAATTATCCATATAATTTAGTGTGGCTCTTCAACTCACAGAGATCTGTCCCATCGGATATGTGTTGCTGGTGGCGATCCTACAATAGTTGAATCTCCAACTGAACCCAAATGGTCACCCAAAGGTATTTTTTCTGTATGTAATGAAACATAGGATTTATCCTTGTCTTTGTATTGTTTATATTTGCTATTTTTGGTGTGTAACTTTGCAGGGGAGTTATTCTTCATTACTGATCGGGGAAGCGGTTTTTGGAACTTATACAAATGGGTAAAGTTCGCTCTAGCTTTACGTTTTGGAGTCTTATTAGTACACCTCTTGGCAAAATAATGTATTTTTTAGTACAAAATTAACTGTATATAGGAAAGCTAAAGTCTAAAGTATCCTTTAAATTTTATTGGTTTGCTTCTGTATAACTTTAGTGTTATATTATTTATTTTTTTTTGAAAAAAAATTAGGGACCTAGGTGAAATTTTAATTTTTTGATGGCTTATTTATGAATTGCTATTTAATTTCCTAATCTAATCCTCTTTCCCAACCCTTGTTCTATCTTCTTCCTCACACACTTTCCATTTCTTCTTCACGACAAACCCTCAAACCCCTCCGAGCTTTCTGCCTAATCCACATGTCTACTCCGTGTTTGCTGTCTTCGCTATAGCAATAACGCTCAAGGTGGTCGTATATGATCGCCATTGCCACACGCTCGATTGCCACATGCTGCCATCATCTCTAGCTATAACGCACAAGATCCTACAACATTGCTCCTTCCCTCAGGAATCCTCTTCCCTCACATTCTTGGATGATCCAATTTCATCTTTATTGGTGAGTTGTCATAATTGAACCTTTTTTTTTCTTTGTCAATTTTGTGCATCCTCATAGATTCACTGGTTAGGGGAGTTTTGAGTTTTTAGAGTCAGGTTGTACGATCTAAGTCCTTGTTCATCTGAGTGTTTTACTTGCTTGTATTACATTCATAATTAAAAATATATATATATATATATATATACAGTTTTGATATCCTGCACACCCCTATGTGAGCGATCGTGGGCGACA
>JBBUKS010050002.1:0-10172 GCA_038050645.1 Hedychium gardnerianum
ATAAGGGGGGCAGGAACCTGGCTACTAGCCAGGATTTGACCCCTAGACCTCATTGTGGCAACACCTCATGCACTAGCGAACAGCTCATCCCGTGGGGACATAGTCATTCATTCACATAGATAGATGTGGGGGTTGCATAGTCATTTATTATGTGTGAAGTTTGAAAGGTAACTTTGAAATGAATAAATTTAACTTGTAATGATTGTGTATAATTGATGTTACATGCCAATGCATGGCATTTTTTTTTCTCTTTTTCTTGAAGAACACCATTGCATATAAAGATTTATCATTTCTTGCAGCCTCGAGAGCAATGGCCTGCTATAGAAAGATCGATTCAGCAAAGGTATCAAGAACTCCTTCCAAATTTTGAAAATGATGGAAAGCTAAGGATACTTGGTTACCAGTGGCGTGTACTTCATTTTAATGACCACACTCGCCAAAGCACAGCCAAAGTTATGGCTGCTTACAGAGAATCAGACCCTCATTCACTACTTCTGATGCAGCAGCCACATTGTTTGGCAGTACCCTGTAATATCCTCGACTCACTTTATTAAGGAAATGGTTCTCTCATGTGTTGCGAAAGAACTTTTTTTTTTTGATATAGCATCCCAATCTTATTGTCATATTTCTCAATCTTACCATGGGTGAATATATTATTTGACGTACATTTGGAACTTCATCATAAGTTCACAAACTTGCATTTTGATTTCAAAAGCTCCATCTTTTTTCAAGTTGACTGTTTCATGCTTAAACACTAATCTCTTTCAATATAGCTAATCAATTAGTCTACTTGGCTGAATTAATCATTTCAACAAAAAATTAGTTGATTAGAAACCATTTGCAACATATTTTTTCTCATGATATCTGACAAGAACTAGTCTAGTCTTTTATATTTCGAGGACTTTTCTGCCTCTTGTGTTCTATTAAACATTTTTAGAGTTTTATTCAAGTTATGGTCAGTATTGTAATGTTTAAGTCAACCTTAATTGTCATTGTGATGAATACCTTTAATGTAAATCTGTAAAGAAACCATAGACATGATACTCATGTACATGAACACAAGTAGTTGTACTAGGTCCCATTTACTTAGGTACGACAGAAGTTCTTGACAATTTCTCTTGATGCATCTCTAAGTTTTAATCTATTGTTGGTCTACTAATGATTGAAGTAACGCATTCCATGTCAGATCTTAAAAGTGTAGTGTCAGCTGGGTTGACTACACTGGCTTCTTCTGGTTATGATATTTATGGAGCAGTTACTGGGAGTAAAAGCATGAAGATATTATGTATTGGACATGGCGGTGGAAGCCTACCGTTGTTCTTGGCAAGTAAAATTAAAGGTGAGTTAGCTACAAATCTAAATTCTTCTGTTTTAACTAAACTTTTCAGGTTGTCTTCAATAATGTTTACCTTCATTGATGCGATATTCGTCCAATTAAATATCATATTAGATAGTAGAAATAGATATCTTCTAGGTGCCAAAATTGACAGGTTCATTCGTGTCTGTCCATGTCATCTTCAGGTGCCAAAATTGACATCGTGGAGATAGATCCGGTTGTCATCACAGCTTCAGTACAAGCAATGGGCTTCCCTGCCTCTTCCTTAAAAGAAAGATCACAAGGATTCTCCTTTGATAGGTCTGCCGATGCAGATGAATCGCTATGGGGAAGCTTGCATCACCGGCTCTTTCTGCACAGATCAGATGCCGAGGACTTTGTGCGGGAAAATACCGATATATACGATTTAGTATTCATCGATGCATATGATGGTGATGACATCTTTCCATGGAAACTCTGGGATCCACAAGGGGCATTCCTGGAATCTCTCCAAAGCAGAGTTAATCCTGTCCATGGCACTGTTGTTGTCAATCTACATTCTGATTCGGAAGTGTTGGGTCTGGAGACAAATGATCACTCGATATCCCAAAGCATTTTGCCAATGGGTGGATACGTTTCACAAGTCTGCAAGGCTTACAAGGAGCATTTTGGGTTGGCGTATTTAGTATCAGTCCCTTGGCTATGTAACATGACTCTTGTATCGTTCAGCGGCGCCCGCTTGTGTGCCGATTCGTGTGTCGACCGCCAAGACATAGATACGAATAGGGTTTTAGATGCCCTTGTCTCCAAATGTTACTTGGTAGAAGATCTGTTTGACTTGCCATTTCCTTGTTTACCATATATCAAAAGAGGACTTACGTTAGTTGACTAAAAAGTTGACTAAAAGTTTGACTGAATTTGCTAATTTGTACTACCCTGGCCGTTTAGGGCAAAATAATAGGCGTCTTCACAATTTGGAGATCTTTTTCACAATTATGAACTTTCCTCCCCTTTGTCTGTCATTTCCTCCGCTTCATTCACTATCATTTGGTAAAAATCAAAGTATGATGTGTCTTTTTGAGAAATTTAGAAAGTTAAGTGCGCTCTTTAATAAAATAAAAAATATTTTATTTTATAAATTTGAAAGAATTGTTAATATTAATATAAGGGAAGTTATAATCATCATGTAGCTTCTTGAATTCAATGTTTTTAAATGCAACTTTAATAATAAAATTATGTTTCCAACATTTAAAAAAAAAAGAAAAACAAACAGAGGGAATAAACACAGCAAGCAATCATATGAAAATAGGAAGGTAGAAGGAGTATGGAATATGACATTGAGTAGATTTTTATAGTTTACATTCAAACCAAGTAAAAACATTTTAGATTAATTCTTTTAAAAATAAAATATATAAACAGTGCCTAAAAAAAAATAAAAATTACTCTTGTTATGGTAATAAAGCTGTAAAAAAATTGGAAATAATTAAATTTCAAACTATAAATGGTTTAATATTAATGAAAAAAATTCCTACTTGTTCTTTAAATGACAATTCTATTAGTTGTAAGCTACGTTACAATACAATACATATGTTAAGTGAGTAAGAGAGTGAGTGTGTATTCGGTACGATAATATTCTTCGAGTATCCTAACGTTGTTGTTTAGATACGACAACACCGCACGCGTTAGCCGTAACATAATTGAATAAGCTACGTTCAAACTCGACTATAATCGTGAACTTATATCTTAGCATATTCGATCAACAAAAAAAATACTAGTTCGGATTGGATCTACATTGAAACTAGACCTTGAAAGTTTTGATAAACTTACAATTAACTCTTGCCAAATTGTTGTAATAAACTTATAGCACGTTATTATTTCACACGTGTTTTTTTTAAATAAAAAGTTATTTTACAGCTATTTTTTAATGTTAATTTTGGAAGCTTCTAGTCCGGGCCAGTTATCCTAATCAGGCGCCAGACAGAACATTCCCTCCCGTTGGCACCCTCGTAATAGATCAGGGCCGTAGATCGTCGTTTGAACGCGAGAGATTGACTAGTGTCGAAGACCCGAAGCACAAGTTGAACTGCTTCGGACTAGGAGGCACGACTCCGGGTCAAATTCCCGAGGCACAAAAACCAGCGCCCAGCGAGGGGTTTTATTCCTCCCCCCACTTCGTCCTACTCGCCACTATAAATACACTCCCTCACTCTTCTTCGTATCGGCGAATCCTTTTTTTCTCCGGCGATCTCGATCTCTCCTTCCTTAGGGCGAAGGAATCGTGATCTAGGAGACGGAGCATACGAGGGGGGTTCGAGGTTTGATTCAATCCATTCGGTATGCTGTTTTCATTCCCGACTCTGATTTGTTTCCCATCTCGAATCGCAGCAGTGGATGCGGTTGCGAGTTTCTGGACGTAGGGGAAACCGTGACTGAGTTTGTGGTGTTGATTTTTTCTCGTGCTACAGCGTCATTATGTGGAATGGGAACTGGGAAGCGGATAAGGCGTGAGTTGGGGGAGTTTATTATCGAGTTCGCTTTGTTTTTTTGTGAGATTTTATGCTCCGTTGCTTATTCGTAAGTTTCTGTTTTGGTGATGTTTTTTCTTGTCAGGCTTGATACCTATATCTATGATTACCTAGTGAGACGCAACTTACTGACCACTGCCGAAATTTTCAAGGAAGAAGGAAATGTTGTGACGGAAGATTTGAGTGAGTAATTAAATTCTTTTCTTCCCCCACTCTTCCAGTTTCTTAGTTCTTTAGCATCGAGCAGGTTGAAGCTATAGCAAGTTTTGTTTGTAAATATGTACTAGCAGTTTTTGTTCGTGGTGTTCGTTTGTATTTGGCAACTCTATTCTGTCATTCATGGAAAACACTGTGAATTCTCATAAAAATGAGAGTTAGCAATAGCTTTTGTTTTGAAAGGGCAATGCTTTATACATGGAGCTAGTGTTTTTCTCCCATTTGCTAGTATTCATGATCAATGATTAGTCAACTAGGTGTGGTTTTGACAAAAGTTTCTATAAAATTTAGAGGAATAATAGTTGTTTATCAAAACTGAATAGGTTTAGAGAGTTTTCTACCAATTGGTACATTGGGTGTATCACTTGATTCTGTGCTGAACACCCAAATTTGGGTTGTATTACTATCTATTATACTCATAGTACATTTCGTTTTCTCTTGACCATGCTCAGTTACTGCCTTCATTCACTTCTCCTTTTGGCTTTCTTATACAGGTATTCAGAATAGCATAGAAGAAGAAACAAACAGGAGAGAAACTGAGAGAGTAGAGGAGAAACAAGAACAAAACCTAGGTGATTTTCTTATTCTAGATTCACCATTCCTTGCTCAACTCTATACTTATATCCATTGAATGTGCAGCCCACAATAAGTACCATCGAGTTAGGAAATAGAAAATCTCCTATTTAATCTCTCCTAGTTTACTATAATGATTGAGAAAAGCAAGTAAAATAAGAAGTATATTTAAGGTAAATATGATTAAGTTTGACAAAAGAAATTTTGTTTCACATCATATGTTCATAAGAGACACCATTATCTATATGTTGGACTCTTTACATAAGCCCAATTCGAAACTATCCATGTGATACTAATACACTAGTACTATCTATATCCATCTTGTTAGATGAACTAGTAAAATTCTCATAAGCAAAACATCGACTAGACTCAACAACAAACCAAAATATAGTACTCACATTCAAGTGAGACGAAGCACGTAGACAATTATTCTTGACCACAAATTATACACAATCAATAATGCCTTTGACTTGACGTTAGCGCATTGACAAAGAGATGATATAGAGAGAAAGTATAAAATTAAACAAAACAAAGCGAGATCTCAAGAATTTCTCGAGTGGGCTTCTCAATGAAGGCGACTTATACAAGAACACATAATAGACCAATAAAAAAAGGAAAGAACTTAAGGGTCTTGGAGGGAAGATAAATAGCACAACTATGACCTTTTGTTTGACTCAGTGAAATAAAAAGAAATATTTTCTCATTTGAGAAGGATAATACAACTCAACCCTTTTTGGATATAATTAATTAAGAACAGTATTCTTTTTCTTTGTCCATAGCTTTATAGATAAAATAGTAAGTGTTGATTGAAAAGGAGCAAAACAACACATGCTAAATAACTTACGAAAGAGATATGCCTAGGGAATTCCCTCACAACACTACTTAGAAGTTCTAGAGCTACGGGCAACATTGGAGGACTTCATAGATCAAGAACTAAGAAGATGACATGGTGGACGTAGATGACAAAGATGTAGAGATCCAAAAATAACTTATGATCAACAAAGTAGAAATGACTTAGCGATAGCATGTGACTTCCCTCGACTCCTCTAATTGAAATATGGGCGCTAGGACAAATATAAGGGAAGGTTCTCCATATGAGCAATGATAAAAGGTTGACGAAGAATTTTTTCTTGAACAAAAAAATTACATGATTGTGCATCATGAAGTCAACATGGAAGGAGAGTGAGAAGTGGAGGATTGCATGAAAGATGGAATCAGAGGCAAGAAAAGGTGGTTGCATGAAGGAAAATGGAGGGTTGCATGCTGGTGAGAGATAGAAGTGAAGGAGAAAAAGGATCAAAAGATGAGGGGAGCCACTAGCGACGCAACCTTTCCCTTAGACTTTTTTAGAAAACCTTAATCCTAAGAGGTTAACTTTAACACAAATAATGATTTCAGTGGAAATGAAGGACCATATGTTTACAAGAGACACACTTACCTATATATAAACATTAGATATAACCTACTTCTAAAATATCCATGTGGTACTAAACCCCACTACGTAATCCTTAGTTACCTAATATCTTAGCATATTTTATTTTCTTTGTGAATGTATTTAGAACAAAGTGGCATTCTATATTAATAGGCTTGTTTTGTGAAAGACAAGATTAATAATGATATAAATAGTCACTTTGTTGCAAACTAAATACATATAAATCGACCGAGGACACCTTTGTGCATTCATTAGAAATTTAACTACATTAACCAACTAGGAACAACATGAAACATAGCGGGATATTTTTCTCGATCTTATTGTAATTTGATTCTTGCTTCTCCAGGAAATTAAATTGCTTTCAACAACGATCCAATGCCTAGTTATACACCTTCTATCTATCAAACAATACCAAAACTGTTGTTCCTAAATTATACTGAACGCTTTCATTAAGATTCTCTAATATGTTGAAAGAACCTTGATGTTTTCCCGCTGTTTATTTAGGATTTTCTATAAACTAACTAACTCCATCAACAGAAGATCCTATTAATTTTAGTAATTGTAAGGTATATCAATTTCCTTATCAACTTAGAAGCAATACTTATCTTCAAATTTAGTTCTTTAATCTCTAGAAAGTTTGAGATTCGGGATCCATGAGGGTTGTGTTGTCCACAGAATTAGATCCTGCATGGTAATTTGAATAACCATATTAAGTGCACTTCCACATAGAAAAGTTCATTCAACCATTGATTCCTTAACACTGCCTCGATACCAAGAAATTAACAAATTTGACAAAGATCTTTGGCTTGAAAGTGGTTATAGAGATTCACTTTAGCATTGTAATAAAATTGTCAATATCTTCTGGAAACTTATCAAACCTGAGTTTTCACAAGAATCTCGACCTCAAAGATTCCAAATGTGATCTTAATGACATTGCATACAGATAATAATAAAAAAGAAAATACTTTCTCAATTTAGTTTATAATTGTCACCAATAAACTTATGTTTACTTTTGATTTGTAGATATATGCTAAACTTTCATTTCCTTATAACAAATATTTGAGAATCTTAGTTTTTATTGTTTAACTTTTCAAACAATTAGTATTTAATTTTTCATGTCCTGAGAATATGCACATTAACTATGCAGTCAATTTTGGGATAAGTCAAGAATCCCCTACCCAAACTGATTTTATGCCCGATTCCTTTTCTCATGTATTATGTTGAGAACTTTGTATTACACTTGTATCATCCATATTAGACTATGCATCAGCCATTTCGAGCTATGTATCTCCCTTACCACTAGAGATAGCAACGAGTAGGATGCTTGTGAATAATGCCTGTACTTGTGCAAGATACCTAATATTCCATACTGGTTCCATACCCCTCATGGTTATTTATTGCTCTAGCAGAACCCATGCACATAATGTTAAGATGGGTACCTTACTCAACTAAATGTGTCAGGTACCCATGGGCACTATCAAAACATGAGACTAATAATAACATGTATTTAAGGAAAAATGAAAGATTAGGGATTTTAAGTATGTATATCAGTATGTGTATATTATAAAATCAATCAAATATTTCAGGTATATACCTGCTATATGTGGCTTTAAACATAAACTTGCCCCACACCCATCAAAGTATTTATTGATTCACCTAAATCCATCCTAAGCACATTTAATTGGTAGGCAATTGTGAAGTCATGAGTACCTTTTGGTGCAAAAACATCAAGTATGCTTGAGCCTGCCATCTACCTATCTTGACAAATTATTGGATGGGTACATCTCTCCCTTATATCTTGAACGGTACAATATTTAAGTCCATGCTGAGATCCATTTCAAAGAACTGACGCAAATCTTTCCAACAATTTTTAATCTTCATCATGGTGGATGTGGTTTCTCAGCACTAAATTTTATGCTTCTTACCTATCAGTGAACCCATACAGACTGAATTTTTTTTTTATCTAGCTTTCAATCATGTATACATAATATGCCTGGCACCTGTATATCATAATTATGGAACTTGGATTGGCATGCAGAAACTAATCTTCCGGAGAATATCCTATCAGACTGGTGGTCTATATTTTCTGATGTTTTCATCGCTAGAACAAATGAAGATCATTCTCCAATTGATTCATCACAAAAGGGGGTAATTTCCTTGAATTTTGAATGATTTAAGATTTTATCAGAAATAATGGTTAGAAAAACCTTCTGTTTTACTCATAGATACCTGGGACAAAAGCAAAAGATCATCAAGAGCAGTTACAGATGCAGCAATTACAGATCATACCACAAGAACAGAATCAACTGCAGCAACAAGGAGGCATTCATCCTGCTTTGATTGAGATGATAAATGCTACCAATACCAATGATATTCCAAAAACTAGTTTATTGGATTCCAAAACATATGAAGAGGGGGTGAATCAGCCGCAGTTAATAGCAGATACTGAGATATCCACACAGTTTCTTGATGCTACCAGAGACACACTTCTACAATCTGCAGCCATCCATCCAGAGTAATAACTAATTTTTTCCCCTGAATCTGGAGTTTCTCTAGGATGCTTTAAAGAGGTCATAATAATTTGTTTCAAATCTAATGGTGCAGGCAGCTTATCCAATACAATCACATTAATGGATCTTCTGATATGCAGCATATTCAAGGACTAAATCAACACACACCTGTATTATTTTAACACCATCTAATTCTTGTTTATGTTGCCTTTTATCTGTATTCTTGCACGCTCATCTTTACTCTTATTATCTACAGTTGCATCACAGTAAGGGTGAGGCAAGTTCATCCCAAAGAACTTTGAATGTGGATCCCTCTACACCTCAAAGATCTCTGAATGTGGATCCTTCATTGTTTAGCCGTCGAATTCTGGGGGCAAAATATCGAATGAATGGAGCTGGTAAGCAAATTATCTGGTGAATTTTGTGCCTTGGAACATGTTCATCATCATCAACCTAAGATGTGTTTGTCTCAACTATTTGATATCAGTTACATGAATCATATTTCTCTATTGAGGTCTATGTGAAGCTAGCACACTAGCAATATTTAAATAAATTATTTTTCCCCTTTACATTTACCGATGTTTTATTTGGCCTTCCTCTACCACATACATCTTCCTTTTACATAAATTCCACTGTTTCTTGGTTATTGAATCTATTAATTGTCCTTTGAACATGCTATTATGACACATAAATGGTTGATGTTTGACAATATTATAGCCTTTGATATTTTCATCGGGCAGGATCTTCCATATGATTCTATATAGGTTTATTAAATGCATTTGTTTTATAGTTCAGGGAACATTTGGTTCTAAACTCTTATTAATTAATTAAGCACAACTTCATATATTGCAATGGTGTTGTTCTCCACAAGATTATGGTCAATTCTTTCTAGACAGAGTACCATCTTGAAAACACTTTGAAATTTTTTGGTAATTCTACTAGGATGTTTAAGTGCCTATCACAGTAAAGTTCATTGCTGAAAGAACTGTTTTTAAAGGCACCCGAATTTGAAGTTCCTTAACAAATTGATTAGATGGTTACTGTTTTAAGTTTGTATACTTATGTTCTGCACTCTTAAGTGACTTTAGCAATAATGTATTTATATAGAATGATAATCATGGTGATCTGGTAGAAATTTGATGTTTTGTTCGTATTTATATCTTTCAGTAATGAACCAAGGTGTCAGTAGTCTTCAACTTAGAGGGCGGCCACCAAAGGTATTGTTACATTCTTTTGAAATTGTTCTCTTTTATTTTGTCAACTCTGCGTACCAAATTAACCATATAGTCACACGGCCAGGGTTGACACCACTCTGATTGTTTCGATCTACTTACTTTTGTATGAATTTACATTTCCTGAAATATGTCTCTTGACTCTCTAATCAACCACACTTCATAACTGGAATATGTGAATTTAAATCCATGTTTATATCTATCTAACTGGAATATGTTAATTTAAATCCATGTTTATATCTATCTTCATAACTTGGGTCATTTCTCTTTTTTGTTGTATGTTTATTTCACTAGAATGTTAAGGTGGATGTGTGGACATACAAGGATGGACAAAATAAGAAATGAGAGTATTAGAGAGAAAGTCGGAGT
>JBBUKS010050042.1:0-10171 GCA_038050645.1 Hedychium gardnerianum
TCGTTCTGTTGATTATCTGTAAACGATAGTGGTACGCACATGTATAGTTTGTATCACAATTGGGTTATGCGTGTATGTTATGCACCCTAGGTCATAGCACACCTGTAAGGTGTGTTTCATAGGTGTCCACTCTATATGAGATTATGATATTGTATTATGGTATTTACCTTTATGAGACGCTAATTGTTATATCTGTATGTGCTCATATAATTTCACATTACATATCATTGCATGCTAGCGACCATTGTCTCCCTTGTGGTCGAGAGAGTCTTCAGTCATATTCCTGCCAACTCAGCCACTTAGGTAGTGGTAGCTGGAGTGGAGCAGTATGTCTTGTTGTGCCGCTCAACCACTTAGGTAGTGGTAGCTAGAGCATCGTGCAAAAAGGCCTCTTGTTGTAGCTAGATAGCTACTCTGCATCCTGACCACTCGGCCACTCAGAGTAGTGATAGCTGGAGGGCGATCAGTGTCACCGTCCCGCACTTCTCAGCCACACAGATGTCATGGTAGCTGGAGAGGTATGCCAGAGTGACCATACTGTGCATGTGATGTGTTGCATATGCTTGTGATGTGTATGCATGATATATTATTGCATGCTCATCTCATTTGGCACTATATGTCATTGCATGCTCATCTCATTTGGCACTACATACCATTGCATGCTGACAACTATTGTCTCCCTTATGGTTGAGAGAGTCGTCATTCATATTCCTGCCAACTCAGCCACTTAGATTATGGTAGCTGGAGTGGAGCAGTATGTCTTGTAGTGTCGCTCGGCCACTTAGGTAGTGGTAGCTGGTGCATCGTGCAGATAGACCTTTTGTTGTAGCTAGATAGCTACTCTATATCCTGAGCACTCGGCCACTCAGAGTAGTGGTAGCTAGAGTGCGATCAGTTCTTTGCATATGCATTTTATGTGCTCTACATATGCATTCGATTTCTATTGTACTTGCATTTGTTGATTATGCATTCTGATGGGCATACATGCATATATATATATATATATGTTTAGTTGATTTACTTGTGTCCGAGTTAGCACCCATGTGTTAGGGTTCGGTTCTTATACCTACGATATGACTGTGTTAGAATGGTAGACCGGTGTTTTTATGATGTATAGGAATCTTGGACCATACTGCTACTGAGATGTTCTTTCGTATAGCACATGATTATATTTATATGCTGAGTTGACTCACCTATGTCTGAGATAGTACCATATGTTGGTGTTAGGTTTTATACCTGGTTCTTGACTATGTTAGAATGGTAGACTAGTGTTGTTATGCTGTATAGGAATATTGGATTCTACTTCTGCTGAGTTGTTCTTATTTATGGCACATGACTATTTCTATATGCTAGAGCACTTCCGTGAGACTGTATGTTTCCTTTGACCCCTTACTGTTATTATCATGCACTATCTTTCTATACCCGCTGAGTATTCTTTTATACTCACCACCCCTACCTCTATTGTTGTTTTTCCTTGTAGCAGGATTATGATTGGGTTGCTTGGAGGATATATGTCCGTGTCGTCCCACTCACATCGAGCTCCGGATCTATTTCACTATTATGTGGGTTTGTTTTAGCTTCCGCATACGTTTAATTTATTGATATTGTATTAATTATTTGATTTCTGGATTTCGGATTTTTCCGATCGTTTACTTGGCGTCGTAAGACGGGCCGGCTCGCAACAGTGTATTTTTGGGTTTTCTCGTCGTGTGGACTATTGTTTCAGTTTATTATACTTATTCTGATATTCTACGTCGTTGTGCAATACCCGAGTGGGGTATTTTTCTCTTTATTATACACTGCATGGGTGTAAATACCCGTGTGGGTATTATTTTTGTTGATTGTGTATATGTATCCAGGATATTGTCTGCCGTACAGGGGAGGTGCTGTCCGATTTTCGTCGGATAAATATCCTCCCGGGGCGTGACAACCTAAATAGATATTTCCAAAATAATGATTTCAGAAATGGCAAACTAACCTCATTGTATTAGTAAACAAGATTAGGATCAGTGAAATTACAAGAGCACCTTACTCCATAGGTTGACTACTTGCGATATTTTACACCACAGTATATTTTTAGTATAAAATTGCTTCTTATCATTCATTATATCCTCATCTAAGAGGAAAATTTTCCAGATGGTACACCCTCACCGGTGCACATAAATTTAGGGAAAATTTTCCAAACGATGCACCCTCACCGTTAAACATAAATTTTTTAGGCTCGCTATTGCACATAAATTATTAGGGAGTTAGATATAGGCAAAAATATGCAGGGTTAAGGGATTATCTGTAATATCATCTATTCGACAAATAATATATAAAGATAGAGAGCGTTATCTAGAGTTCCTAAGGAAATCAATTTTTCCCTCAAATTAGTATAAGAAATGCCTCCTCCCTTGCTTAACTACTCTTTGCGCAATCATAAGCACTCTACCCAGCATCGCCAAATTGGCCACTGCGGCTTCATTTTCAATCGCACGTGATATGGGAAGTATTAGAAGCCTCCACGTGTATTAAGAAGGTCAAAAATCGTGCTAAGATGGAGGTCAAAGTCAAGATGAGTCAACCGGATCATCTCCGCTCAGTTGATGCGAGGCGAGGGGATTCCCCATCCAACTCAGCCCAACCAATTCGACCTGCTTGGTCGGACGCTCAACTCGTCTCTAGTTGGTCCCACCAATCGGACGCTCGGCTCGTCTCCAATCAGTCCTATCACTCTTCATTCGACTCGGCTCCATCAACTGACATTCATTCGTCTCAGCTACACTGATCCGGTGCCCACATTCCTTCGGCTTAGCTACGCCAATCCGGTGACCACATCCATTTGGCTCAACTACATTGATTTAGTGCTCACACTCCAACAGCCTCTCTCCAGTCATCTCAGCTTCGCTGATCTCCCTCCACTTAACACGCGAAACCCCCAACCCAACTAACCCGACCGACTAGTAGCACGTGGGACCATGTTGGCTGTCAGAGCACGTGGATTAGCATATCACGTGGAACAGCATGGAGCACCTGGCATGCGATAACTTGCGCAACATGGTCTTTCATAGCACATAATATCAGTGACATGATCCACGTCGTCCTTACCGGGATCTGACATACATCCTATCATCCATTAATATTAAAGGAAAGAGGTATCCAACAACTGATATAAAAGAGGTCCGCCCCTGCAGATAGAGGTACACTTACACAAATACATACTTCTACGCATCTACTTTGATTAATCCTTCATCATTGTTCTTTTTCTCCACCCTCCCCCGTCGGAGATTTGACTTAAGCGTCGGAGTGGCTGAGCCAAAGCAGGTCTCCATTCTAATTCTCTCTCTCTCTCTCTCTCTCTCTCTCTCTCAGGTTCGACGAGCATCTTCGGCGGTCCAGTCCTCTTCCTAGTGATCGATCACTTCGTCAACATAGAAGACAGCTCACCGGTGGCTCATTTGTCGGCGGTCTCAGGCAGGAACAACACGCATCCATCCATGTACCTTCATGCTACTTCACGTACAAGGATATCTCAACTAACACAACCACATTTCTTTACAGACACAAGCTCCTCTCTCCATGTGTCTCAACTTAGTCAAAGTAATCTCCATCTGCACGTCGTCATTTGAACATTTCATGTCGTCCACCCCACGACATCACTTTGTGTGCCTTCACCTACACCAACACATCCTTAGTTTTCTATTTTGTATGCCTTTGTGCGTCACTATAGCGCCCTCTTGCTCAATTGCTCCTGATCGTGATCAAACTTAATTCTCACTAACATACAACAATGTTGCCTCTCTCGCTAACATAATTTATCCTGCATACTCTCTCTCCCCTAAGGATAGTTGAGCTTGATTTATGAAACCAATTTGAGCTCTATTGGGACAATTTTAAGCCTAATTTCTAGCACATTGTTTTTCCGGCCATTATGTGAACCATCATCATCAATTGTGCCTTAGATGTGCATCATTTTTGTGTATCATTGTTTCTAGTCACAATGCAATGCCATCTACATGCATCATTCTATAGATCTTAAATCAGATTAGTTGTTTGTGTGCATCATTCTGCGGAAATCTCAAGTTGGAGCAATCCTTTGCATAGGTTTCAAGAAGGATAAGTCGCCTCTCCGCGTGTCATTACGCGAACATCCCAGGCTAGATCTATCCTCTCACCACTTGTCATTCCATGGATATGTTCATTGAGTATATATGTTACAATATATTCGAACTAGCTTAAGAGAAAATCTTAGAAAGTTAGATATAAATTTGTAGGGTTCTTAAAAAGGTAGAGATACTAATATATTTCCTATTCATCAATAATATATAAAAGTGGAGAGGCTACTTGGAACCCTAATTTTTTCTTCAACATAAATTTTACTTTAAAGACTTAATAATATGTTAATGATTTTCTATCCTCATATATATTTATTTTATTAATTAACATTGACTGCATATTATCTTTGCATACATATGTATTATGTAGTGAGTCAATCACATACCGTCACATACTTATTTTAAAAGTTTGCTTACATATAAAACAACGGAAACAGAACATACAAAAGAAAAATATATTATACATCTTCAATGGTGAAACAAAACAATTTAATACCTGCTGTGTCACTAGCTTTGAAAGTATACTCATAACAAAATCAACCTGCATGGAGCAAAACAGCAAGTCTTGAGATCATAAGTTTCACTAACTGAGAAATTCACTTCCAGGGTATAGAGGAAAAAAGAAGAAAAGCGCTGAAAAAAGAAGAATCCAGGAAAGAGGAGAAAGAAGAGAGCATCCAGGACATAATTAACCCAATTTAGTGTAACATAATATAAGATTATACTGACAATTGCAGAATAACTATAACTCAACAGATAACACACCACAAATACCACTAAGAATACATAAGCAAAAAAACAAAAGGCAATCCTGCATCTCGGGTACATATATAATATACATGTTCAATAGTGAATATGAAAGAACCACCATATTTGCAAGTGCCCACAAGAATGGAAGAAAGAAGGTGAGGGATTCTCTAAATTGAAATTGGATTGTTTAAATTTGGTCAGTCAAGGAGATAGGAAAGACAAACAATTTTCTCTACAATATAAGGTGGACTAGTAGCTCGAGGATTAAATCTCATAAATGGTGCATTAAGATATTCAAGATGCTTTTAAACAGCAATATAATCACCCATGTTTTAGCCTTTCATTTCGTTTTGAGAAGTGAAGTAGGAGGCAGTTTATAATGTTCAATTGTTCATCATAAATTGAGATTATTAATTTGTGCAAAGTTTTCAAGTGATTCAGATAGGTGACAATGGATGTGGAAGTGATCATTCACAATAATAGAAATGCAGTTTTTTGACCATTAGGACCAATATTGTCACCATGGTTGATACTATTTATATCAAAGTTTTAGAATCTCAAGTCATGCAAGAGTTTTAGAATCTCAAGTCATGCAACAGTTTCAATCTCTAACCAGAATGGTACAATTTTGTTATCATATGGTGGTTTGTAGAAGTCTCGATCTCTAACTCGACCAATACAGTTTTGGTACCATATCATTTGTAATTTTTATACTTCTTTTCTTTGCAAATAAACATTGAATTAAACAAGAAAATGATAATTTCCTTGGTGCTCTATAAATTGAAGCATATTTTACTTTCAAATTCTACAAAATAAGAGCAATTTCAAATTAGAAGGCCCAAAAGGATTTCATTGTTAGGAATGTAATTTTTATTTGAAATGAATATATTTCTATGGGTTTCTATGAGTTTATGTAATCGTTTTTGAAATTTATTCATGAGCATTGATAAAAAAAAAATTGAGTATTAAATACCCTTTCGATTTTTCTTGATAAAACCTAAATCTATTTTGCTTGATAAAATCTAAATAAAACTCGAAGATGTAATGTAGTGAAAAATAATTCAAAATTCTGTTATTAGGTTTTAATTTAAATTTTGTTTTGGTTTTATTGGATGTAGTTAAATAATTTTTAGTTTTAATTTGATTTTGTTAATTCAAATTTTTGAGTTGTGGCCACAAATATATAGCAATACTAATGAGTAAAACAACAAAAGATAAATTAATAATTACCAGAGGTGGAAAAGCATCAATTGCTTGAATAACAGTTCTCATGAAAAGAAGAGGGAGGGGCACTTGCTCAACCTGAGTCAGGATAGTTGATTAGCGCAGACTATGAAATCAAACCAAAAATGATGACACATTATTCCTGCATACCAAATGGTTCAATGATTTTGCTATAACATGCTGAGTGAAAACTATACGCTGCTCGAAACATGCTGTGCAAGCATCCGTTATCTGAAGACAAAAAGTATCCAATCAAAAAATAAATTTAATCTCAATAAAAGCAACATTCTAGAATAATATATGAAAAGAGAGATGACTTGACTGGCCTTCTTAAGCGCAACACCATCTCTCTGAGGATTAATATTATGAATTGCAATCAGTACTTCGGCGGGGGTTAATGCAGGACCAGTATGTGCAGATCCCTAAGAGTTCCAACAGAGTGAGTACTAATTTATGATCTTAAAAAAAATCAGGTTTTAGTTAGTTGCCAAATGTTACATTTCTTCTCTGAATGTTGGAATCAACATACCACTTTCAAGAAAAATAAAACATACGTATAGAGGTTAAATCAATAGGTGTAAGACTAACAAGATATGAGAAGCAAGACCAAAATAGAACCCGTGTGTGAACAAAGGATTAAGGAACAACTGGGAACTATATGGCGTGATAATATCTCTATCTCAATATTAGAAAAGAAATTTTCAAAAGAGAATGAGCAATAGAACACAAAAATAGAAGAAACTTAGCTGCCCCTAAGATAATTAGAGAATATATAATCACATTGTAATAAAAAGAGCTCCATTACAAAGTGAGACATCCATTGTTCTAAAAAGAAACTTAGCTGCTCCTAAGCAATTTTGACAAGGACCGCTTCAAATACCTAATATGTGTGTTCTCTGACAAACAGGTGTTTCAAAAAGCAGTTCAAGTGTACTGATCAGATGGAAGTATTCGGAAGGCTTAGGTAGAACTTTTCACAAATTTCTCTTCTACTATTGTTGCTTTACATCCTTTGGTTTTATACTTGTAATTGTAACTTGTTTGATTGGGTATACATTATTTGTAATGTTTTACTGTGATATGTGTTTCTTTACAATGAAAAATGGTGAATTAAAAGTGTTTCCATATCACTTGTTTGTTTGTTATTTAGTAGTTAATGTAAATTAGCTTTGATTGATAAATATACTTTATTGGATATATATGTTGATAATTTATAATGTTTATATAAATTTAAGTATTATTTTAAATATTTTTTACTCCTGACCACATATGCTCCCACAGACCCCATATGAACTATGTAATTGGTTCACCTCCTCCCATCTAATATCACCTTTTAAAACCTTGGTGAAATCAAGCATTTCCTCCAAACCAAGAAGAAAAAATACCTTCCAAGGAAGAATGTTTTTTAATAAAGATAAAAGACTAATCTAACTAACTCTTTGAATGCATAAAAGAATAATAACCAATCCCTTGGTAATAAAACAAAAGGAAGATAAACTGTATGAGATTTCTTTCTTTGGAAATCAGAACCAAAAAATTAGAACCCTAATCAAAGAAAATTATGTTAATCTAGAAACCAAGACTCATAATGATTCCTATATTTATCAAAATATTATATCCTATGAGAAGCAAAAGGTTGAATGTGCATGAAGAGACAATATTTAAATGGGTGCACCACAAAGAAAGCCTCATAGAGCTCCTATTAGAGTTTATAGTCATTATCTAAATTCAAAGTAAAAGAACCTTATTGCAAACAATTTCCCATCTTGTTTGTAAGTTAACAGTTATAATAGTTTGTCCTGTGTGGAATATTGAGTAATAAGGCTACCATACAATCAATTTAATCTATCTATCTATCAATAATACAATTTCCTATTTCTCAACCCTATCAGGGTTACGATAGTCTAGTTAATGTTTTGTTTTATCAGTTTTCTAAGATCTGAGTTTGATATGATAGAATGTGTCTTCAGATTCTCTGTGCCATACTTCCCTTACCTAATTAGCACCTCTTTTCACATGGCTACCATTTTTCCTCCATTGTGTTACCTCCTCGCTAGATGTAATGGCTTCATGCCCTTGGATCACCAGCTGAATGCATCCCTTATCCAAATCAGCACCACTTTTCTTTCTCATTTTCTATGTATATCTCTCTAATTGGCGTCCACCATGCTTGAATCAATTGGTTAATTATAAGCAAAAGCAAAACGATGAAGGTTAAGTTTGCTCCATCATTGCATTACAGCATCGCAAGCAGAGAAGGAAACCTCTATTCAAGCAAATCTGGCAATCCAACCACCATGCTACCTCTAGCTTAACCACTCCAAGGAAGTTTATATTATAGTGTACCAGTTCCCCTATGACCACCAAGACCCCATATGTGCAGCCTCACCCACATCTACAGCTGTCCTAACCTCACCCAGTACTAGGTCTTAGGACCACTAGAGCCCACATCCCAACGGAGGTAAAAAAGGCATACATGATTAGAAAAAATTAATAGGAATAATTTGGGCGGTAAAAATCAAGAGACAGTTCTATGATTTTAAGGAAAGAAAAAGAAAATAAAAAGTGGCAGGTACTCATAAGAGGGGACAAACTTGAGAAGATGTTATCATAAAGATTTTTTTAAAAAAAAAAGGTGAAATAAAATAACACATTAACAATTTAAAGTATTTATTCTTCACCATATGCATGTAAAGTGCCTCTCTCCTCTTTACCTCAAGTAAACAAATCTCTTGATTATTTTACTATATCATCTTCATATTTCATTTGTCTTTTGATATCATGTGATTTATGTGAGACAGTTATTGTTAGTCTCTTCCAAGGTCTCTCTTCTCTCAGTTATAGTTGACAATATTTCTCTCTCAAAGTAAAATGGTTAGAATCTAATTCAATCTCCTAAAATCTACCCACTCAGGAGTTTGGAAGTCCAATATCTTTTTTATTTGCAACACTTTTATCAGTCTCCCCAGTGATTATAAACTTATGGCTGTCAAAATTGAAATATATTGAGAATTGATTGCCTGATTTTGACCAGTACCAGCATAGACCATCTGACATTTCCTAAAAAAAATCAATGGTCTCAAGAAGATCAATAAGGAAGTTTAAACTAGATACTCAAGGCGATTAGATAGATGTTATTAACCTAAAATTGATAACAAGATACTGTTATTGATGTAATATAATAATGATAACAATATGATATTGTTGATATTATGATAATTCATTATATGTTACTATTACTATTCTAATTTTAAAAATTATACTATTTATCATATCTAACCTATGATATTTAATAATCTAAAAATGAAATATGCAACATTATTTGTTATCTCATGTATGAAATTATTTTATTTTTTCTTTTGGATTTTTTTTTTCAGATTTCAAATTTGACCAATCTGATATGATAGATACTTCATTTTTTTTATTACTTGAACCTGATATTGGTACCAATTTTGTTAACCATGGTAATATTAAAAGATAGAGAAGTCATTGTCACTCTTTCAATATTCTCTTTATCCTCTCTTGAGTAAACAATAGAACATTATTAAGCACAGTTTCAAGTCAATCAGTATCACCAGTTCAATCCACATCATCTGGCTACCAACCCATACTTGTATTGTGTCAGCATGAGTAAACCAGTAAATGTCACTGCTTGCCTATGCCAATACAGTTTTAGTGGTACCAACCAAGATAGAGGTTGTCTTGGCTATACCGGCTGAGACAAGAAGATTGTCTCATTTTGTTTGTCATACAAAGGAGATGGAAAGAGGAAAAGCACCAATAGCATCATTAAGAAGTGATGTTGTGGGGTCCAACCCAGTTTATGTAAGTTGCATGGGGGAATTTATTTATTTAGGAGGAATTACATCATAATGGGCCTGATTAATTAATATTTTAATTAACGAATTTATAGGTCGGGCCTAATTTGCAACAAAAGAATATACTCTAATATTTTATATATATATATATATGGGGGTTATTAGGAGGGGGTTCGGCGGGGGAAAAGAAAAGAGAGAGGGGAAGCAAAGAAAAGAGGGAGGGGGAGGAAGAGTTTTAGGGTTTTTCTTCAACCTTGGTGCCGCCCCTTCATCTTAGAGAAA
>JBBUKS010050053.1:0-29498 GCA_038050645.1 Hedychium gardnerianum
TTCCATTCCAAGAGAGGCCTTAGACAAGGGGACCCAATTTCCCCATTATTGTTCACCATTGCAGCAGAATTTCTATCAAGGGGTTTGGATCAATTATTTAACAAATTTCCTCAGATGTTCTTTGCTACTGGATGTGATTACAAGTTATTAGCTTACGCATATGCTGTTATGATCCTAGTGAATGGGTCGATTAATTGTGTGAAAAGGGTCAAAGAATATTTGGATGAGTATATGAAAGTTTCTGGACAACTAATTAATTTTAGTAAAAGCTTGTTTTTCCCTTCTAATGGAGTGTCTATGGCTAGGAAACAGAAAATTGCTAGTGTCACTGGATTTATGGAAGGAGTCGGCCCTTTGATATATTTGGGGGTGCCAATCTTTTCTGGAAATAAGAAGTCAAGTTATTATCAGCCCTTGATAGAAAGGGTAAGACAAAAGTTGATTGGTTGGAACATCTCGAGGCTTTCACATGGTGGACGACTTCTTTTAATACAAAGTGTACTAAGTTCTATGCCAATTTATTTGCTCCAAGTGTTGTTACCGCCGGCTTCAGTCTTACATCAGATGGACAGAATGTTTGCTAATTTTTTCTGGGGTGCAACAGCTTCAAAAAAGAAAGAAAACTGGATTTCTTGGGATGGAATCTGCAGACCGAAATTGGAGGGAGGGCTGGGGGTGAGAAAATTATCAGATGTGGTCAAAGAAGTCTCAATGAAGTTGTGGTTCAGATTCAGGGAACAAAAGACTCCTTGGGCAATTTTCCTTTCGAAGATGTATTGTGGCGCGATACATCCAACAGTGATGCCCCTTAAAGGAAATGCTTCTCCATGCTGGAGAAGAATGATTAAGTTTCGTTCCAATTCAGAAAGGCATATTGGATGGACTATGGGTACAGGTCATTTGAGGTTTTGGTATGATGTATTACTGGATAGAGGGCCATTGTTTCTTGATTGTGCAGTATCAAACAATCCAGATTGTTTGGTGGCTGAGTTTCTAGAGAATACGGGCTGGAATTGGAACAAATTGCAGGTTGCCTTGCCAATGCAGATAGCAGAGGAAATGGCTGATATCCCAATACAACAAGGTGGAGCTGATATGATTAAGTGGAGGCTATCGAAGGATGGAAGGTTCTCGTTAAGATCAGCCTGGAATTGCAGTAGGCAACATCAGCAGCCGGTTGGAAAATGGAAGGCCTGCTGGAGCAAATTGTTAAGTCCGAAAATCTCCATCTTTGGATGGCGTTTCCTACAGCGGCGATTACCTGTTGATACGGTATTACAGCAGCGAGGTGTGAGTTTGGATTCTAAGTGTCAATGTTATAATGCGGTGGAGTATTGGGATCATTTATTCTGTAATGGAAGTATTGCGTTGGAGGTGTGGTCGTATTTTGCACATTTGTTTGCAGTACACAGATTTTTAAATTTTGAGAGTTGGATGATTGGTTTGGAATGGTCCAATGGAGGGCATGTTAGAGAGGCGTTGCCTTTCTTGATTGTATGGTTTTTGTGGTGTTGTCGAAATGATGCTAAACACCGAGGAATAAAGATGGATGGGAAGAAAGTTATCCAAAATATTATCCAATATATGCAGGTTGGTGTGGCTGCTGGTACCATCACAGGAAAGCATTGGAAAGGTTCAGTTTTGGCAGCCTGAGCATTGGAGATTCAGGTGCAGCTGCGATGTATCAATACTATTTCTTTGGTACTTTGGAAGAAGCCGAATATTGGAAGTTTTAAGCTTAATACGGATGGTTGCTCGAGAGGTAATCCTGGTGTGTCTTCTTATGGATTTCTTATTCGTGATCATGATGGACAGATTGTGATAGCAAGACATGGAATCATTGGAGTGGGATCCAATGTTAGAGCGGAGCTGTTGGCGATTTTAAAAGGATTGGAACTATGTGTGGCAAAGCAGTTGTTACCCATTTGGCTTGAATCAGATTCATTAACTGCATTGGAAATCATTCAATCTGCTGCGATTTCATGGGAGTACAGGAACTTGACATTGAAAATTAAAAGCTTGGTCCAGAAATATCATGTTCGTTATTCACATGTTTATCGAGAAGCTAATGCAGCGGCGGATTATCTGGCGAATCAAGCTCTGGAGTTGGAAGGGGATAGAGTTTTGTATAGCCACAACATTGATAGAATTCTTTTTGGTATTTGTAAAGTTGATCGGATTGGTCTTCCGTACATTAGAGTCAAGTGTAAATCATTAGGAGTTATGTAAACGATGTTAGGAGGTCAGGTTTGGCCCCCCTTCTAACATGGTTTCTATTTTTTCATATATGATATAATCTTTTAATTAAAAAAAAAAAAGTTAGCACAATACCAATTGTAATGCAAAATAGTGTTTAGCAAACCTACACTTAGGTTTACCAAAATCCGCTGGTCCAATCAACCATGCGCGATCGACCGAAAACCTTTCGGTCATACATGCTTGGAGTTCACTCCTCCAAGACTTCTCATTACCTAAGGTTACCTCCCCCTAGGGTTTTTCCTTTGTTTAGAGTTCACTCCTCTAAGACTTTATCATTACCTAGGGTTACCTCCCCCTAGGGTTTTCCTTTTTCCAAGCCTTAAGTCTTTCAGACATGCTTGGACTTACTAGTCACTCAGTAGACTACCCACTCTTGCCTAACCTCCAATTAGGACTTTCTTTTTCCTAACCATAGTTAGGACTTTCCTTTGCCTAACCACAGTCATGACTTTCCCTTGCCTAACCATAGTCATGACTTTCCCTTGCCTAACTACAGTCATGACTTTCCCTTGCTTAACCACAGTTAGGACTTTCTCTTTGCTAGTCATTCGGTCAACCTTGACCTAACTAGACTTCTCATATGACTAGGTCAATCTTTACCATACCTCATTAAACATATTATCAAACAAACATCAAAACCCTATAGGTCGATTGCACCAACAAGGATGTGTAGCTATGTAGCTATGGACTATGAGTGACAACACCCTTCAACTATAGGTCTGATCTCACTGACGTATAAGTACAAGCCTAAATAACAACCAATACCTAGTAGGATACTCGATATCCTATACTACGACATGGTCTTACTAATGTTTATGCACGAGCCTAAATAACAGACATGATGTCTGGTATGATACTCAATATTCTACACTATAGTATGCTCTCACTAATATATAGCCATGACTATAAATATCGAGCTAGTAACCTAGTTTAACATTTTATATCTATGCTACGATATAATATCGTTACCATAAAATCACAAGCATAAATGCCAATAAACAACATGGATAGCAACAAGACTACATGAATATCAAATAGATCAAAATAAGGACAAGCAATTAAGTATCAACTCAAGAAACAAATAGAGTGGAATCAAGGTAAGTAAATAAATGTTACCTAATAAACATAAAGGATAAATCATCTTGCACTAAGATCAAAGATTTAAAGAGGTCAAAAGAGAACCACCCACCTATTACTGTAGAAAAATTCTAATCATCTTCAAGTCAAGGGGTCTACCTCGAGCTCGAATCCTACAAGTATAGGATACAAAATAAAACTAAGTACTAGATAATCCTAGTAACCATAATTAGTCTATATAGGTTAATCATTTATTTCTCCTTTTAGTAATCGTCTAAATTTCTTAATCATATTGTAGCAAATTCTTAGTTTGAATAAAGAGTTGTAAAAGATCAATTAGATTAATTAACCAATGTTGTTAATTAACTCATCTTCAACTAACAATTGAATCAATTCCATAATCAATTAATTAATCACATTAACTAACTAATTAATCAATTCATCGATTAATCAATCCAAAATAAATAGATTATAGATAAGGTTAATCATCTTAAACACTAATTTCATTTAATCAATTTATTTAACTCAAATAAATAATTTAATCAGATTCAACCATCTAACATAATCTTGATTAACAAGAGATTAATTAATTAAAATGCTAATCAGATTAAATCAAGATTTACCCAAATCGGCCGCTTCTTCTCTAGCAGTCGCCCTCGGCGACCTAGCACGCTACAACAGTGGTGTCGCACCGTTAGGAAGGAGGATGGGACAACGTCTTGCGTTTGGTGAGCCATGGAGGTGGTAAGGTCATAGTTGCGGTGGCGCGTGATCGGGAAAGCCATATGGTGGCGGACAGCTACAAGACGCACTACTGTGCGCGACTGCTGTTGGGGTGGTGACGAATCGTGCGACTAGTTTGGCAATGAGGCAGCACAGGCGCGTCGCGTGCAAGAGTATGGGAGAGGCGCAACGGTAGGAAACAATAACAAGAAAACAAGCTTAGGGGTTTTAATCAAAATTTAGGTTAATGTTTCCAATCTCCTAACTTAAATAGGATAATACAAAGAGACTTTTTAAACCCTATTCGATTTATCCCCATAAAATAACTCTAAATTAGTTTTAAATTCTAATAAATTCTATATATTCATGTAAAATTATTTTCTTATTAATTATTAATTATTTTATTATTATTCTCCTAAATAAATTCAACTAAATCAATTTTTAATTGCTTTAACTCATTTCATCTTGATATATATATATATATATATAATATAGGGTATATTACATGCCCACTTAACTGATCCAAAGTTAAACTTGAATCTAATCCAAGGTCAAACACCCTTCCCAAATCATTAGTAATTTAATTAATTAAAATTAAAAGAACCATATCATTAAACTCATAAGGTAACCATGTATTGTATGTACTGAGACACATAGAACGGGTGAGATGTTAGGTTAATAATAACAACCATTTTTGACATATTATTTATGAAAAACCCTTCATGTTTTAACTCTCTCATATGCTTAATATATTATTCATATCACATTTTACGAGTAAGGTTTTATTTTGAGCTCTATTTCAAATCTGCCCTAATTGATAGTCTTTTTACTCAATTGTGATTGTACCTTGTTTGTAGGCATAAAAGGAAAGCTAAATTGGAGTTAAAAGGTGAGCCGAAGCTCACCACAAAAGCCCACACAACATGGTCGTGTCCCCTAACAACACTAGAGCGCATTCAGAAGTTCCCTACAACAGTCAACACAGTCTGGCCATGCCTTTGGGAATGGCCATGCCACCACTCATAGTGGCCAGCACGGTCATGTCAGATGGAAGCACGCATGGAATCTCTTCACAACAAGAGACACGATCTGATAGTGTTGATGGGCATAGCCATGTCGCTGGCCGCCTCAATGGAGTATTTAAGCCAAGTTGAGATCTAGGGTTCAGGGAATCTCTTCGAAATTGCTCCAGCAACTCTCCATCAACCCTAGCCACCATCTCCAACTCCCTTCCTCCAGATAGGGAGAAAGGGAGTCCATATCTACCTCTCCTTCTCAGATTAGAGAGGAGAGTCCACTCCACTTCCGAGGAACCTCCGAGGATCTACATCCACCACATCACCGACTTCATCGCTCTTTCTTGGATTAGAGGAAGAGGATCCTTCCATCTCTGACTGCATTCCCCAAGCTCAAACAGATTAGGGAGAGTTGGGATTCTCCACCATTCTTCAAGATTATAAAGCAGGTTCCATTCATCGCTGTCACTTCGTCGACATCATCTCTTATTCGGATTAGAAGAAGAAGATCCATCTGCATCGACAAGCCTTGGTTTGGATTAGGAGAGGCGCTTTTTCCTTCATCTCCGGAATCCACATCCACCATCAGAGGGAGATATCTCCACCTTACCTTAGTATTAGCTTAGCTTAGCTTAGTTTTATGCATGCAATGTGTTTTTTGTTATGCCTTTTACATTACATTGATTTCTGTTAATGCATTTCATTTCCTTTAATTACCGGCATGCTTGTTCCAATTAATGCTTTAAGTTCTTGTCATTTATTTAGATGCAATTAGGTTAGATTAAACTAGATTTTGTTGAATGCATTAGATTTCATTTAATGCTTTGTGCCTCCTTTAATTCTCTTGCATTTGTAGTTTAGATTAGATTAGAGTTTTAATTACCCGCATTAATTTTCCTTTCTTAGTCTTAGCAAACCCAAAATCTAAACTCCCATCTCAATAGGGGTGAGTAAAAATTTGGTAAAACTGAATTAACCAAACCGAACCGACCAAATTTGAAATTCGGTTTTCATTTTTTTAAAAAAAAAATGGTTCAATTTTCAGTTAATTCGATTCATTTTCAATTTTAAATTTTGTAATTCAGTTAAACCTAACAAAATGAATAAGAATATCGATTTAATTATTTTTTTATTTAAAAATATAATTAATTAAATAAAATCTCATTTTTTTATTTAAAATCAAAATTTTATTTAAAATTTTGGTTAATTTGGTCGAAAACTGAATTAATCAATATTTTATTGGTTCAGTTGGTTTTGTTTTCATAGAAAAATTGGTCGATTCGGTTGGTTTGAAAAAAATCAATTTGTTCGATTTTCGGTTTGGTCGGTTCAGTTTTGACTGAATACTCAGCCCTACATCTCAATATCCAAAATCCAAAACCCAAAACCCCACAAATAATAAAATCCTAAGAACTATCATCTTGCTGTTTCATTCGTTGGGAGACGACCCGTGGCATGCCTATGCTACATTAGCATAGAGAGGGTTCAGTAATTAATTATGAAATTATGGTACTACACACGGTGTTATCAGTTAATCAAATGGAAAAATTTTGAAAAGGTTTTCAAAAATCTTATAGGATTATTTTCAAAAGAGTGATTAACATAGTAATGTTTAATGAATTTCATGATTGTCTAGGTGTAATTATATATATATTTTTAAACATTTATACAATTTGAAAATGATGATTGTTGACCAACACCTAAGATTATAGCATCCTTAGGTCAATCTATAAGTTCTTAAATCCCCAAGACACATAGGTATATCTTCTTTGTGGCTAACAAGGATGTCTTAAGAGAGTGTCAGGTTAAGGGGAAGGCCCTATTGAAAGACCTAGATTTAAAAGAATTTTTAAAATCAAATTTGACACAAGTTTTTTTGGAAATCTCTTTTGAAAATTTTGACAACAATTTTTAGAAAATGTTTCGAATATGTTGCAAAAAATATGTTTCAAAATTTATGTTGAAAAAGATTTTTGAAAGTATCTTGAAACTGATCTTTGAAAATTACTTTGCAAAAATTCTTTGAAAATCAAATTTTGCAAATATTTTGAAAAAGGTTTTACAAAAATCTTTGAAAAACCTTAATGTTTGTTACGTTTTGAAAATAACTTGTTGAAAGTTTTTTTCTTTTCAAAATGACTTTAAAAGATTGAAAAATTAAGTATATGGTCTTTCAAGAAGGTATGAAAGGAAATTTTCACTAAGGGAAATTGTGTAATTGTTGGTGCAAAACCTAAGGAGGACATTAGGAATATATAATCTTTTTGATGTATGCCAAAGGGGAAGAAGAAGGGTTTAAGTTAGAAACCCTAACTCTTCGATTTTGGCATAAGACCTAAAAAGTTAGGTTAAGCACTTAGCCTAACTTAAATAAATTGTCAAACATCAAAAAGGAAAAAATTATTGGTGCAATTAGCCTTTCAATGTTTGATAATATACTTGTGTCTAGTCAAGATTGACCAAGAGTTGGTCTAAATAGGTCAAGGTTGACCAGATGTTTAGAAGAAAGTAAGTGAGAAGTCCAAGTAGGCCAATGTTGACATGATCGACCAGATGCTTAGCAGTCAAGTAGAAGTTTTGACAGGTCAAAGTTGACCTAGGCAAAGAGAAAGTCTAGTCAGGTCAAGATTGACCGGATGACTAGAAAAGGAAAAGTCCAAGAAAGTCAAGGGTGATGCTTGGCAAAGGGAAAGTCTAGTCAGGTCAAGGGTGATCGAATGCTTGACAAGGGAAAAGTTTAGGCAGGTTAAGGTTGACTCGGTGTCTGGCAAAGGGAAAGTCCAGACAGGTTAAGGATGATTGGATGACTGGCAAAGGTAAAGCCCAAATAAATCAAGGGTGATCGGATGCATGGGAAAGGGAAACCCCCTAGGGGTGTGAATCTTAAGTAGTGAGAAGATGATGTGTGTGTTTCATATAGAGTTTTTAGTATTGTTTTGCATGCATTTTTGCATTGTTTTCACTATTTTAGTTTAAAGAATTGCACTTTGCACTTTTTGATTGACAGGACGCGAAATAAGAGCTTAATTAGAGCTAAAAGCCTTGGAACGAGAGTTTACAGTAAGGAATACGCTTTGTCCATGTCCCATGATACAGGTGTGTTCTTCTAGGAGAAATTTGTGGTGAAACCGAACAGCAACTTGCCTTTCAGCAACTTCCACGGGAAGATCGTGCCCCCTCGCACGATTGTGCAACTTTGTAGCCGATTGGAAGAATTGTTGGTGCAATTGCCTCCAGGTTAAGGGTTGACCAGTTTGACCAAGCTAGGGATGGCTCGAGCTTGGGTTTAGATGTTTGATCAATATGTTTGTATGAAGTCAAGTAGGTCAAGGGTTGACTGGATACTTGACAATGTGCTAAGACCTAGTTGGAAACTAGGCAATGAAAGACCTGTGGGACTAGGAAAATAGAAGATCTAGTTGAGAACTAGGCAGTGAAAGTCCTAGTGGAACTAGACAAACCTAGTTGGGAACTAGGTCAAGTCCAAAGTGGGTTAGCTGAGAGCTAAACACTTGGCATGAATGAAGTCCTGGTTGGGAACCAAGCAAACCTAGTTGGGATCTAGGTTAAGTCCAAGGTGGGTTAGCTGGGAGCAAAACACTTGGCACTAATGAAGTTCTAGTGAGACTAAGCAAACCTAGTTGGGAACTAGGTGAAGTCCAAGGTGGGTTAGCTAGAGCTAAACACTTGGCACAAGGTGAAGTCCTAGTGGGACTAGGCAAACCTAGTTGGGAACTAAGTTAAGTCCAAGGTGAGTCAGTTGAGAGCTGAACACTTGGCATGAGAAAGAAAGTCCATATAGGTCAAAGGTTGATCGGACACTTGGTGATGAAGTCTCAATAGATCTAGGTTGACTAGATATTGGGCAATGGAAAGTCCCAACAACTCACAGAGGACTAGATGTTGGGCAGAGAAAGTCCTGGTTGGTTGAGGTCAACCAAATACCAGGCAAGACCCAAATTCAAGCATAAAAAGGATGAATTTAGGGTTACTAGTCGATTGACACTTTCTACCAATCATCAATTAGTAAACCCTAAAGTCAGATTCCGGGTTTTGGGCATAAGCCAATCGATTAGTCTGAGAAACCAATCGATTAAGGCTTGAGCCAATCGATTATCTTGAGCAACCAATCGATTGAAGCAAACCAAAATCACGAGAAGAGATATTGCTGCGGAATCGATTGGGGTTTAGGCTCAATCGATTGGCAGAAGCTTTCTCACGAATAGAAGCCTTCCCAATCGATTGGGGCAATTCCAATCGATTGGGAGCTGTTTGTTGAGTGAATAGAAGGCTTGTGAATTGATTGGGACAATCGATTCAGGCCTTACCATTCGATTGGGTAATCAATTGGGAGAAGAAAATCATGAGTAAACAGTGTGTTTATCGCCAGAGAACAAAAGAGGTTGTAATCGATTAGTCAATCGATTATAGCCTAGCCAATCAATTAGGTGATCGATTAGGGTCATTTTGTCACAAGAACAGAAAGCTTCTGAATCAATTGGGTGATCGATTAAGAAGCTGGTAATCGATTGGTTTGGTTTATCAATTGATTAGGCATTCAAAAAAGAGTCGTCGAACGGGCAGATTTGATGTGGTAATCGATTGGTGAGTAAGGTTAATCGATTAAGTAACCATAAATCAGCAGGATAAAAGGGTTTCTCGTGGATGGAAGCGGCAAGTTTTTAAGTCTTCTCCATAAGCTCTCAACACCAATTCTTGCAAGGTTAGAGGTGAAGTGCTAGTATATTTCCAAACTACAAGATGCATTCCAAAGCAACAAGCAAGCATCATAAGCAAAGGTTCTTCTTTGTAGAGATTTTCATTATATTTATTTTCTCTTTTTGCTTGTATTTGTTGTAAGCTCGTGTTGAGTTTGTACGAGGCTTCTCTGCCTCTTAGAAGGAGGTTTTCATAGTGTATCTGTGAGTGAGGAGAGTGGACACTTGGAATAGTCACCTCAAGGAGGTAGAGACCAAGTAAAATCAACGATGTTAGCATTGCTTCAAAGTTTTCGCTGTAAATCATCATCAATGAAGCGATCAGAGCTAATCACCCCACCCTCTAGCTCCCTTTCGGTCCTAATAAGAATTTCCAAAGCCAGACACGGTCTGGTCATGCCACCCAGCATGACCATGTTTGACCCCATTTTCTGGTGTCTCGGAGTAACATAGTTAGGCTGAGCCTCCCAGCACAACCGTGTCTCGTGGGCTACGCTCCACCTATTTTTGGGATATTTTGCATCTTCGAAAAGTGCTCTCGGTGTGTGTAAATCGCAAGTGCATGGTTGTCGTCAAGTAATAAAAAATATCGAGCCCGTGAGGATTATAAAATTAAGTACTAATTGGATCAGGGAAACAAGTAATCTATAATATCACAATTTGTAAAACTCGAGTGAAAGGAAACGAGTCGAATGGAAGCAAGAGGTTGAGAAAAAGAACGAGTCGAGTGCAAGTGAGAAGTCAAGAGAGAAATCTGGAATTGGGGGAATGATCCTATGACTTCGGTTTTGCCTCGATGATTATTAACACCCTATGTTCTATTTTACTTTCCTACCTCTATGTTTGTTCACATGCAGGTGGTCTATCTCGAGATACCGATATAGACTTTTGGAATTATACCGGTGTGCCTACCCAAACTCGATGCCTACTTTCAAGGCGACATTGCTAGTATGACGACTTTCTTAGGGAGGCTCCTGTCACAATTCCCCACAGTCCCCTAGTTGCCTTTCCTTACTTCATGACGTTGAGTCATGGCAAACCCATTAAACTCTATGATAGCCAATGGTGCCCTTGTTGAGGTGTCATGCCCTCGTGGTGTTCCGAACTACTTTCGTGACCAACTCCTCACGTCTCGATTATTTATGGGTCAAAGATTTGGATTCAGCCTTCAGTGCTTCCTCGCGTCCCGTGTATGCACAATAAAGTTGGATCATGCAACAAACATGTCATGCAATATAGGAAATTCAAATAAACTTATAAAAACATGTTCAACAATACATCAGGCTACTTTTTTGTCCTAGAATTTAAAGAACTACTCCATAGAGATGGAGTTACAATCGAAAGAGATGGATTTAAGAAATTACAATTCAAAATAGAGAAAGTAGAGAGAAGAAAGCTTAGTCGTGAGGGTTATTGGTGTCTTCAGAAGGTTATCCAAGCTCCAACGGTGGACGGATCACTTTGACGACTCTTAGAACGATGGCTCTAGGGTTCCTTAGAATAGGAGAAACCCTCCTCCCCATACTTGGAGGCATCTTGGGCTTTTTATAGCCCTTCCAACCGCCAAAAATGGTTGGAAACAACCCAACCGTTGGGGTAAAAACATCTCACCAATGGTTGGGTTGAGGATCGGACATGACCGTGCTCGACCCTATTGAGATAGGCATGGCCTAGGCATGTCAGGTGCTGCGATGAAAGACACGACCGTGCTAGGGGGGACAACCTAGTCGTGTTTCTTGCTGAGAGGAAAGACATGGTTGTGCTTGGGGGCACTACCAGAGGGCATGAACCGGGCATTTCTTTTGCGGTGGTGAAGCACACAGTCGTTCTTGGAAGGCACACCTGGATGAGGTACAAACTTGCCTGAGGGCATGGCCAGCTCGTGTCAAGTGCCAAAAGTCTTATTTTCGCTCCATTCTTCATTTAACTTCGGTCGGAGGAACATGCTTGTGTCATGAGACATGGCCACAGCGTGTTTCTTGCTTCTTATCCACGTTCCAAGGCATTTGTGCTCCATTTTGCTCCCTATCAAAGAAAAATACAAAGAGTAGATTTCCAAACGCAAAGAGTAAAAATAATAAAAACAAGATACAAGTATCCAAAATATTCTCATGAAATGATGTAGAATGTATGCAAAATAATACTAAAAATCACGTATGAAACACACACATCAATACCCTCAGACTTAAACCTTTACTTGTTCTCAAGCAGAACCTGTAATCTAGACCTATGTGTGTGATAGATGCATTATAATCCCTAGCGAATCAGTCTAATTCTATCTTCAATCTAGACCTATGTGTGTGATAGATGCATCATAATCCCTAGCAAATTAGTCTAATTTTATCATATAGTTTAACTAATGAACAAGATAACCGAATTGTCCTAGTGTGGCCTAACTGAAAGTTTTCTATACTGTGCAAAAAGTGGCTCAACTTTTTTTAATTTCATCCTACAATCTATTCAAGTCATCATTTAATCGTGTTCCTAATACTTCCAGCGATAGGAATTTACCTGCCACATGCAAGGTTCGTTCCCCCCAAAAGTTCTATGCACTGTCTACATAAGGTCTCAAATGATTACTCGATATCAAGAAAAACATGATAGGTATTTCCCCAGTAACCTGACTCAATCTCAAAGGGATATCATATCGATTTCTACTTACGACAACTATTTTTCTTATCCCATACTTTTCCCCTTTTTTTTGTACAATGCTTGAGAACTTTTCTTTTTCACTAATTTTTTTCCCTGTGTCTTTTCTCTTTTTTTCTGGAATTTTGATTTTTTCCAATAAGTATCATGATCCGAGTTTATCCAGTGACTAAAATACAGTTAAGTGGTCACTTAGGAGACAAGAGTACTAGACCAGTTCTATAAATCATGACTATTTTCAGATATATCACTATCAAAATCAAGCATACGTGTAAAGAGATCCTAAACAACTAGGCCAACATCAAAAACTCATACGGCAAAAACATAGTCAAGTCATGCTACCACTAATAGAAGAAAAAGATCGCTAAGCATATTAGCAAATTTTCTCAAGGACACAAAGTCTATCATGCTAATGTCATGCTATATGAGACCAACAAACAATGCATGATGACATGATAACATGATATGATGCAACAAAAGAAAAAAATATATAATACAAAAAAAAACATGACAAAAACTAAGCTAAAAACTAACAAAACTAACTAATCAAAGCTATATACATTGCTCTAGACTTAAAACTTTCATTGTCCCAATGAAATTCTAATATGGAGGAGGAGGAAGATCAGGTAACTAGGAAAAATTACCTAGATGTTCGTGCCAACTATATATGTTGGCGATTTGATGTCAAGTACGACCCAGGGGTGAAGAAGAATATGTTCAAATATGGCGGCGGTCAGTTGGCATGACCAAGCCATGCTAAACTATGCATCTGTGGACATGGCAATGCTCAGCAACACAAATATGCCTTGTCTGATTTTGGGGTCTCTGACATGGTCGTGCTTAACGACACAGCCAAGTCATGTTTTTCTTTGAGCAACTGGCATGACCATGCCTAGTGGCATAGTCTGTCCATGTTCTTCATTTAGTCACCTCCCACGCCCATAGCGATCGCTACGACTAGCTCGTGGGTACTCTTGGCCCTAAAATGAATCAAAATGAAAGTTAGAGTTAGAAAAATCAAAGCTAAAATGAAAGAAAACTTGGGTACTCTTGACCCTAAAATGAACCAAAATGATCTTATTTTAGATCATTAGCTTGACCCTTATTTGTTTTAATTCAGAGTGCCTGACTCGAGGAAGTCTTGCTCCTCTTTGTAGGATTGAACTCGACCCTAGAGGGGGGTGAATAGCATTACAAATTTTACATGCAGATATTTAAATAAAATAACTAAAACAGTTGAATTAATTTAAGTAGCACAGCAGAAATAAATAAAACTTAAAGACTCATTCAGTCAAGTATAGCTAGATGAATAAGAAGTTGACCAACCAAATCAGAAGTATAGACACGCACAACAATTTAAAAGGGTGATTCTTATTTCTAATTTCTCCTAAGTGGAGAAATCTTACAGAAAAAAAATCTTAAAAGTTAAGCACAAATTGTAATAAATAAGGCAACACTAAAATAAATAAAAATGTTACTCTAGGTGTTGCCGATCAAAAATGAAGTGTAGGTTGAAGTTTGTCACAACACAGAAAGAGAAAGAGCACTAGAGCATGAGCACAAGAGATTAAGAGAAGTCATGAATAAGTTATTTTCAATCTCTGTCTCGAGACCCTTTTTATAGCACTTGTTCGATTGCCTGGAGCCTTCCTAGTCGCCTGTGTAGGTGATGACGTGACTACAACTTTTATTTGACATATAACGATAATAATGCTACATGGTCGACTAGAGCTTCTCGATCTCCTATAGAGGGGTCAAATCTGATCTTGACTCGACTCGCTCAGGTTGTTGATAATGCCACTGCTTGGTCGCCTGGAAGCCTGCCCGATAGCTCGTACACCCTGGTCGCCCCAACCCAGCTACGATCTTGAACCCTCCAACTTCACTCGTTGAGAGTTATCACCAGCTAGTTGCCATGAACTTTCTTCGGTCGTCTAGAACCATTAAACCGCTTCCCTGCTATTGTTACACGTAATGAGTAGGATATAAGATTTAAAGTTACTCGCACTTTACTTGACTAGATTTTGACCCATCTCGTTTGGGTGGCCAAGCAATCAGCTACTAGCTGATTCCACTTAGAGTTGTTTGTCAAGCAATCAACTCCTACCTGATTCTATAGACATAGACTTATTTTTCCAAGTAATCAGTTCCCAGCTGATTCTATACACTTGGACTTGTTTTGCCAATAAATCATCTCTCAGCTGATTCTACACACTTGGACTTGTCTTGCCAAGTTATCAAACCTTTAACCTACTTGGACTTGTCTTACCAAGTTATCAGACCTCTGACCTACTTGGATTTGTCTTGCCAAGTTATTAGACCTCTAACCTACTTGGACTTGATTCACCTAGCTTTCAACTAGGAATTTCCTTGCTTGGTTACCAACTAAGACTTTAGTTGCCTAGCTTCACGCACTAGGACTTTTCATTCACCTAGCTCTCAACTAAGAATTTTACTGCTTGGTTTCTAATCAAGACTTTAGCTATCTAGCTTCTCTTACTAGAACTTTTCACTGGTCAAGTTACACGCACCTGCACACTTGACACCAATTCATTAGATTTTACCAAACCTAACTTTAACCTTAGTCATACATTAAAATCTTGGGTTAAATGTTATGCTCCCAGCACAAACAATCTCCCCTTTTTGATAGTATGAAAACTAATTGAAGTTAGAAAAAAAATATTCAGGAATGAATATGATTTATATATCCAATGTATGAGAAAGAAATAAAGATTAGTGCAATCATATATGAATATATTAACTAGATAATTTTAGCTCACCCTTAATCATAACTCCCCCTTAATCAGAGATAATTTTTGAAAGTTGTAATTTTTGTAAAATGTAAATGTAACTAACCCTATATATTTTCTCTCCCCCTTTTTCATATATATATAAAAACTTAATTTTAAAATAGGAAGAGAAAATAATAAATTAAATCAGATAAATAATTTGTATTGAAATAAAGTAACTAAAAGATATGCAAACTATTAAGATAAAGATGTAAACTGGAATCTAAGCATAGTCAAAATAACGTAATTAGTCTATATTGCACAACCCAAGTCTTCTTTAGAGTGTACTAAATTCAGCTTCTACTAGGGTTTTGTGAATATATTTGTCATGTTAGATTTTGATTCAACATATTTGAGTTCATTGTCGCCATTTGATATGTGTTCTCTAACAAAATGATGTTTGACTTCAATATGTTTAGTTCTAGAGTGATGTATCAAATTTTTGGTTAGATTAATAGAACTAATATTATCTATCAAAACTTGGACCTTTTTGCAATCCAATCCATAATCTTTAAGTGTATTCATCATCCATAACAATTGAGCTACACATCCACCCATAACAACATATTCAACTTCAGCAGTAGATAGAGCTACACAATGTTGTTTTCTACTGCTCCAACTAATTAAAGATTGTCCTAGAAATTGACAACCCCTAATAGTACTTTTTCTGTCTAACTTGCATCTTGCATAATCTGAGTTTGTAAACCCTACTAAGTTAAAATCTTTTGTTCTTGGATACATAGTCCAACATTTTGAGGCCTTTTTTATGTACCTTAAAATTCTTTTAACTATTGCTAGATGTGACTCTTCATCATAGGATTAAAATCTTGCACACATACCAACTGAAAAGATAATATCAAGTCGATTAGCAGTGAGGCATAAGAGTCCACCTATTGCATTTCTATAGTACTTGGCATCTATACTTTTTCCACTTTGGTCAATTTTCTAATTTTGTGTTTAAGATCATTGGGGTTGCTAGATTTTTATAGTTTTCCATCTTCATTTTATGAAAATTAAGTTATAAACAGGTGAAAATTACTAACTTGATCAATGTGTCAGTTTTAAGCCCCTATTCATATTGATGCATGGATAAAAGCATTCGAAATCAAGGCTAAGTCCTAAGCATCTTATGCCTTTCTATGTTTCACAAACACAAACAAGTTAAACCTAAGGTGTTTATGAGATGCTTAGAACTGGCTGCCCATTATTATTTGTAGGTAGTTCAAAGCTTTGCTTTACTATCAGATAGTTTTCTATCTCATTCATGAGGTAGTATTCCATTTTGTTTTTCCAATAGGCAAAATTGTTGCCATTGAAAAGCGATGGACGGGTTGTGCTGAAACCTTCCTACAAAGGTTTGGTTTCAGTTATATTAAGGTCTAGGATATGATATAGGTTTGGTTTGAGTTTGGTTTGGTTGTAATTAGGGTTGGAATTTGGTTTGGACTTGTACTTGGCTCGGATTATTACTTTATTTGATATGTTTTCTCTATCTCAAGCACATAGTTCATCCTGTGTTAGATTCAGGTCTTGCTTTGGGCTAATTAAACAGAAGTTTCCTAAATTAGCTTCCAGGTAATGGCAAGGCAGGTACTTTCTTGATTATCGGAGCAACGACCACTTCGTAAGACAAAGCTAACTTAAGAATCTAGAGCTAAATCAATTTTAATACAATTCCTTAGTCTAACTAGTTTAGAGTGAGTTGAGATAGTGAGTTGAGATAACTTTTTCTAGTTCCGCTTGACTAGATGCACTAGGTAGTTTAGTCTAGCTTAAACATGCACTTCACTAAACTTTCATAATTTCTTTTAGCTCAACCCACTTTGATACAAAATTGTAGGATTGAACTCGATGCTAGAGGGGGGTGAATAGGGTTACGAATTTTATAAGCAAATATTTAAATAAAATAACTGAAATAGAGAATCAATCAAAGTAGTACACCAGAAATAAATAAAGCTTAAAGACTAATTCATTCAAGTATAGCTAGACCAATGTAAGCATGCAAGAGATTAATTTAACTATGACTAAGCATGCAAGAAGTTAACCAACCAAAGTAGAAGTATAGACATACACAACAACTTAAAAAAGTGGTTCTTATTTCTAATTTATCCTAGGTAGAGAAACCTTATAGAAAAAGAATCTAAAAATTTAAGCACAAATTGTAATAAATAAGGCAACAATAAAACAAATAAAAATGTTACTCTAGGTGTTGTCGATCGAAAATGAAATCCAAGTTGCAGCGTGTTGCAGCACAGAAAGTGAAATAGCACTAGAGCATGAGCACAAGAGATTAAGGGAAGTGTGAATGAGTTTTTTTCAATCTCTGTCCCGAGACCAATTTATAGTACTCGTCTGGTCGCTTGGAGCCTTCCCGGTCGCCTGTGTATGTGCTAACATGGCTACAACTTCTATCTAGTAGATAATGATAATGACGCTACCTGATCGACTAGGTGCTCCCCAGTCACCTGTAGAGGAGTCAAATATGATCTTGACCTGACTCGCTCATGTTGTCGATAACACCACTGCCCGATCGCCTAGAAGCCTTCCCGGTTGCCCATACACCCTAGTCTCCCTGACCCAGCTATGGTCATGGACCCTCCGACTCCACTCGCCGAGAGTTATCACCAGTTAATCAGCTCGAACTTTCTTCAATTATCTAGAACCGTCGAACCGCTTCCCTGCAGTTATTACACGTAATGAGTAAAATATAAGATTTAAAGTTATTCACACTTTACCTGACTAGATTTTAACCCAGCTAGTTTGGGTGGCCAAGCAATCAACTCCTAGATAATTCTACTTATTTTTCCAAGTAATTAGTTCCCAACTGATTCTACACACTTGGACTTGTTTTCCCAAGCAATCAGCTCCCAGCTGATTTTACACACTTGGACTTGTCTTGCCAAGTTATCATACCTCTAACCTACTTGGACTTGTCTTGCCAACTTATCAGGCCTCTGACCTACTTAAACTTGTCTTGTCAAGTTATCAAACCTCTGACCTACTTAGACTTCATTCACCTAGCTCCTAGCTAGGAATTTCCTTGCTTGGTTAACAACCAAGACTTTAGTTGCCTAGCTTCACTAACTAGAAATTTTTATTCACCTAGCTCTCAACTAAGAATTTCACTTCTTGGCTCCTAACCAAGACTTTAGCTACCTAGGTTCACTTATTAGGACATTTCACTAGTCAAGTTATATGCACCTGCACACTTTATACCAATTCGTTAGATTTCACCAAATTTAACTTTAACCTTAGTGTTACATCAAAATCTTGAGTTAAATATTGTGCTCCCAACACCAACACTCTTCTCTCTCAATGAGCATGCCAAAGAAGTATCTCTTCAATCTTTGTCCATTCACCTTGAAAGATCCTGATTCTTTACTCCAGATGTCTACTGCTCCATATGGATATACCTTTTGAATTCTAAAAGGTCCTGACCATCGTGATTTCCATTTTCCTGGAAAAAAAACTTATCCTCGAATTAAAGAGTAGAACAAGATCTCCTTCATTAAATTCCCTTCGCACAATGTGTTTGTCATGTCACTGTTTGGTTCTCTCCTTGTATGACCTTGCATGCTCATAGGAATCCATCTTCAATTCGTTAATTCATTCACCTGGAGCTTTCTCTTTTCTTCGACTATCTTTAAGTCGAAGTTTAGTCGTTGGATTGCCCAATAAGCCTTATGCTCCAATTCTACTAGAAGATGATAAGGTTTACCATAAACTAATCGAAATAGGGTCATACCAATGGGAGTTTAATAGGCTGTCTAGTATGCCCATAGGGCATCATCCAATTTTAAAGACCAATCTTCTTTAGACATAGACACAGTCTTTTCCAGGATGCTCTTGATTTCTTTATTTGATATCTCTACCTATCCACTGGTTTAAGGATGATATGGTGTTGCAATTTTATGGTTCACTCTATATTTCTTGAGTAGAATCTCAAATTTCTTCTCAATGAAGTGAGATCCTTCATCGCTGATGATTGCTTTGGGGACTCCAAATTTGGGAAAAATTATCTTTTTAAACATCTTGATAACCATTTTGGCATCACAAGTCGGAGATGCTAAGCTATTGTTGTCGGATGAATGAAATGATCCCATGTAATCAATTCCTAGACATTAAAAAGCTCAACTTCAAGGATGTTGTTCAGAAGCATCTCATGTCTTCTAGAAATATTCTTCATCTTCTGACAATGATCACAAGCTAGCACATAGTCCCAAGCATCCTTGAATAGGCGGGGCCAATAAAACCCAGCTTGAAAGACCTTAGTTGCGGTATTTGTTGCTCCCAAATGTCCCCCAAAAGACGAAGAATGGCAATGGTGAAGAATATCCTTTATCTCATCTTGGGGAACACATTGTCGGTAAATTTTATTAGCACACTTTATGTAGAGCAGAGCTTCTTCCCACATGTAGTATTTGATATCCACTAAGAACTTTTTCTGATGATAGGTGAGATCTAGTGGTAAAATTCGGCAGGCTAGATAGTTTCAAAGTCCACATACCATGGAGTAACCAAGTTATCTATGGCTAGAAGGTGTACATTCGGGAAAGAGTTGTCAATGGGAATCTCGTCATCTTCACCTCCTTGCATATCTTATCACATTTTTGACAAGTGATCCGCAACAACATTTTCTGAACCTTTTTTATCTCTGATTTCCAAGTCAAATTCTTGAAGCAAAAGAATTCATTGGATGAGTCGTGGTTGAGCCTCTTTTTTGCTTAATAGGTATCAGATGGTTGCAGGATCTATGTACACAATCACCTTGGATCCAACCAAGTATGATTTGAATTTATCGAATGTGAAGACCACCTCTAGTATTTATTATTTTGTAGTGACATAGTTTATCTGGTCATCATTGATGTGTAAAATTCGCAAGTGCACAATTGTCATCAAGTAATAAAAGAGTTTGAATTACAAAGTAGGTTAAGTAGAAAGTCATAGATCGCAAGAGTTTGAGAATAAGAGAAAGGGATGAGAGAGTGTGAGAGAAGGTCTAGAGCAATCAAGAAGTTGAGGTGAAATCAGAAAGTTGGAGAAATGATCCTAGGATTTTGGTTTCACCACGATGGTCATTGTCATCCTAAGTATTGTTTACTTTCCTATCTCTATATTAATTCACATGTATGTTGACCTATCCCGAAATACCGATATAGACTTGGGAGAATTATACCGACGTGCCTACCAAAACTCGATGCCTCTTTTCAAGGAAACCTGGCTAATACGACTGCTTTCCAAAATGGCGCTCCCATCACAGATCCCCATGATTTACTTAGATTATTTTCTCTACTTCCTAACATCAAATTAGGGCAAACCCATTAAGATCAGTGATAGACAATAGTGCCTCTTTTGGGGAAGATTGTCATCCCCTCGTGGCAAGTCGGCCTAAATTCATGACGATATTGATAGAATGTCCGCTTCTACGGACTACCCTTGTCACTAGAGCTCCAGGGTTCATCTAGATTATACCCTCTATTTGTGACCAACTCTCCACATCCTATGGCTTTTATAGCATACACAATAAAGTCGGAACAAAGAATACACATGTCATGCAACAGAGAAAGTTAAACAAATACTTAGCTCATATATCAACAATTACATCAAAGCTACTATCTAATCCTAGAATCTAGAGAACTACTCCATAGAAATAGAGATAGAACCAAAAGACATTGAATCTAAGCAATTACAACTCAAAACAAATAGTAGAGAGAAGAAAAAGCTTAGTGAGATGAGTGTCGGTGTCTTTGGATGATCTCCAAACTCCAATCGGTGGATGGATCATTATGGTTCCTTGGACAATGACTCTAGGACTCCCCTCAAGGAGAAGAACCCTCCTCTAGGGAATGTGGCGGAGCCCCAAATCCTAGATGACCTAACAATATTGCCCTTCATTTTTTTTATAGCTTCCAAACCTGGTTGACCCTACCTAAATCATTTGGACTCTGCCAAAATGTGGTTTTCGGCCCTTATATTAGCTTTTCACGAGTTTCATTCTAAACCAAACTTTTAGATCTTGAAATTATCTTCATTTTGATAGGTCATGGGCCCTGTGCCTAGACTTGAGCTAAAGGTTATGCCCGTTTGAAATTTGGTCTGCTGCTTGGGCCACCGTGTGATAGAATGACACGACCGTGCTTGGGAGGCACGACCTAGCCATGTTGAGCTCGGGAAAGAAGCACGGTCATGCATGGAGGCACAACTTGGGTGTGTCTGGCTCGAATGCTAGATTTGGGCCAGACACGGCCATACCTGATAGGCACGACCTTGGTGTGTTGGCTTCAGTGAAGGAAACACGACTGTGATAAAGGCACAGTCTTGGCTGTTGAGCTTCAGGAGAGGAACAGTCGTGGCATGTTGAGTGCTGGAAGCTCTATTTCTACTCCGTAATTTGGTTAACTTTGCTTGGAGGAACACGCCCATGTCATGGGACACGGCCAGAGCGTGTTCCTTGCTGTTACTTCTCATTCCAAGGCTCAAATGACTCCATTTTTTCTCTAAAAACACGTCCTATCAATGAAAACATGCAAAGAGCAGATCTCCAAATGAAAAGAGTAAAAGTAATGAAAATAATATAAAGAAGATGTACATATGCAAAATATGTTCATGAAATGACACAGAATGTATGCTAAATAATGCTAAAAATCATGTAAGAAACACATGCATCATATCCCATACTTAAACTTTTGCTTGTCCTCAAGCAAAACATGTAATCTAAACTTATGTGTGTAAATGATGCATCATAATCCCTAGTGAATTAATCTAATCCTATCATGTAGTTTCATTAATGAGCAAGATAACAGAATTGTTTAAGTGTGTCCTAAGTGAAAGTTCTTCATGCTTAGTGCAAAAAGTGGCTTAACCTTTTCAAGTGACAATCTCCAATCCTAGATGTAGTCAAGTCATCATCTAACCATGTTCCTAAAACTTCCGGCGATAGGCACTTACCTGCCACACGCAAGATTCTCCCCCCCCTTCGGCACAAAAGTCTCAAAGGATTAGTCAACATCAAGAGAAACATAACATGTATTTCCCTAGTAACCTAACTCGGTCTCAAAGGGGTATCTTGTTTGTTTTCACTCATGACAACTTTTTTTATCCCTTATTCTCTCTTATTTTTTTCATAATATATCATTCTTTCTTTTCAGTATGATCTTTTTCTCTCATTTTTTTCTTTGGGATTTTGATTTTTCCCAATGAGTACCATGATCCGAGTTTATCCAATAACCAAAATGTAGTTGAGGGGAAAGATAGGAAACAAGAGTACTAGTCTAGTCCTATGAATCATGACTATTTTCATATGTAACACTATCAAAATTAAACATAAGTGTAAAGAGATCTTAAACTACTAGGCTAACACCAAAACTCATAAGACATAAACAATGCTCAAATCATACTACTACTGATAGACGAAAACGATCACTAAGCATACTAGCTTATTATCACAACAACATAAAAATATAAAGTCAATCGTGCTAATGTCATGCTATAAGGAACAAACAAACAAAACAATGCATGATGACATGTAAGCATGATAATGCAACAAAAAGAAAAATTTATGATGCAAAAGGAAACATAACAAACACTAAACTAAAAGACTAAAAACGCTAACGAAAACTAACTAACAAACACCCCCAAGACTTAAACATTTCATTGTTCCTAATGACAAAAATTTACTATGGGGGAGAAGGAAAAAGAGGGAAGTTAGAGAGGTTACCAAGTAATGCGTGCCAAGTATATAAGTCATTTAACTACCGTTGACACTCCTCATCGGCTCTCTAGTAGTATAGCTCCACCTTTCATCTATGCTCAGTTTGCTCCTTTCTAATGGCGGAGAGGGTAGTGACAATGTTGAAAAAATCATATGTTGAATGCCCTACAAAAGATCTAACAAAAGAAAAGAATGTATAGGTGTGGTAACTCATGTGGATGGGTAGGTGGGGCTCAAGAAATGGGGTAGATGATCCTTATGAAGCTGGTTGTAAAAGTCACCATCCCTAACAATCATATGTATAGAACAATGCAATCCTCCATTTCATCCTCAAGCTACCTCTAGCTTTCTCAAGTTATAATTAGATCATAATCAAGGGCTCGGGCTATGGCGGTGATTAATCCTCAAATTATAATATTTCTTGACTACAAGGTAATTTAAAAATCAAATTCAAATCTCTCTAAGGTCATATGACGATCATTGTTAAACAATGGAAGAGTAATTCGTCCTTCTTGACATCCTATACCTTGTAAAATATTAACCACCACTTAATTCAAGGGTAATCCTAAGATAAGTAGGATACGTCATACTCATCAATTCGTTCAATCCTACTCCACTTATGATCCAATCAATATTATATCTAAGGCTAAGACTAGTCAAAACATGTTCGTTTAGATATCGAGTATTGATAATTTTCCTCATAACGAGTCCTATGATTAGTAATCCAAAAGAAAATAATTCCAAAGGGGTTAGAATCATTACCCTTGTCGCATGCTTTGTCCTTGACTTTGTTGTGCAGCTTGAGCCCTTCCTACATCGTTTGAACATCTTTATCCTAAACAAAGGTCTTCTAGAGTTCTAAAAGGTCTTTTAAATGGTATTTTCCAAGTATGAAATTGGGTCATTATAGATTGAATTTGGTACCAAATTATAGATCTTCGAATGATCTTCGATTTGAGTGGTTGTATGCCTTATACTTTGTTGATCGCTGCCACAAGTGCACGGTTACGTCGTAAGTAATAAAAAATATCAATCTCACAGGGACTGAGGATTGAGCACTAGTGAGTCTACATAGCGAATTATCTAGACAATCGAGTTGGTTGTTGAAGCTTGTCAACTAAAGGACAGAGAGAGTGAGGTCTAAGATGGAAGAGGTTGATTATTGAGAGAGAAGATGATTTGAGAAGGCGATCTTAGGACTTTGGTTTCATATTGATGCTAGTTAATGTGCTATGAACTATTCATTTCCTAATCCTCCATGTTTACAACCTTATAGGGTTTCTAACCAAATTATCGGTGTGACCCTATAAGGATAACCCTGGAGTGCTTTCACTATTTGCTTCCAAATGTTACTAAGTAAAAGAGGTAACATAAAAAGTCCGGTTAGAGGATTACCCTCTGTCACTAAAGGCTCCCCAGTCATATAGTCTATATTACACAAGACACTTCCTAACATAAGATGGTGAAAACCCATTAAGTTATAGTTAGCTAATCCCTTATGGAGAATTGCCTCTAATTCAAGGTGATAACTCTAGAAAGTTCGGTTAAAGAATTATCCACTATCACTAAGGGCTCCCCGGTCATACAATCTAGAGCAATCCCTTCTACATGGCGACAATCCTTCATATCCACATGCAAACATTTCACATACACATTAAATCAAGCACAAGCAAGGCATCACACATATGAAATAATTTATAAACATTTCAAAGAAAGAGAAAATTGGCAAATTCATAGTTTGTATCAACATCACATCAATATTACTCCCTACATCCTAGAATCAAAGAGATCTACTCCATAGTGGAGGAATTACAATCCAAAGACAAGAAAGAGAGTATTCTAACAATCAAATCCTAGAAAGGAGAAGAAAGGAATACTTATCTATGACTTGTTAGCGTCTTCGGATGAAATCCTCTCTCCGAATGTGGACGGATCGTTGGAATCGATGTGGAATTGGACCTTGTAGGTTTCCACAAGGGGGAAACCTCTCCTCCTCTAGAAAAGAAGATCTAGAGCCCCTTTTATAGCACACACGGCCATATCCCTTGCCCACACGGTCCTATGAAACCACACGGCCATTTGGTTGCTGGATCCAGGTAATGGGACACAATCATGCCAATTCGCAAGGCCCAGATGTGAATAGTCTCCAGGAAACTCACAAGGTCATGCCTTTTGGAATGGCCTATGTGAAGACTTGATCTGGTGAAGAGCTCTGGATAGGCACGACAGTGCCATTTGGCACGGCCAAGCCTTGCTGAAGTCTAGCACGGTCATGGCAAAAGGCACGCCCTGGCTTCTTGTGTGATCTGATGAATTTCTCTAGGCAAGCCATGGTCGTGCAATTTGGCACAACCATGCTTTGTTCTTGATCTGTTGAAGAAGCTAGAGGAATTATGTGAGTCACAGTTGTGCCCTTTAGCACGACCATGTCTCCAAACTGATATGGTGGAGATTGGCAGAGGCACGGCCATGCCCTGTGAGGCACGACCATGCCCTGTGAGGCACGACCATAGTAGTAGAAGTGGTCATGATTGCTACTCCATTATTTAATTTATCACCTATTGTCTTTCGAATTGCGTCTTGTCAAAGAAAATATGAAGAGAGCAGATCTCTAAACTAAGGGAGTAAAAGCATGATAATAATATGAAATGGAGTGCGATAAAGTATATCATAGTCAATAAAATACAAATAGATGTGCAATAAACATGTCTAAAAGTATATATAATCTATGCACATCATTATTCAATTTAGCTACTAGTTTTATTTTGCATCAAAAGAATGAATGGGAGAGACGTGATGATAATCATTGTTTAATGCGAATAATGAGCAAGGAAATAGTTACCATCATTCTTATATTTTCATGTTTCCCCGATCTTCATCCTTCTCTACCTTATTAGTGTTATTTTCATTGGGACAATGAAATGTCCAAGTCTAGGGGGCTTTCTACATAGTTTAACTCTAGTTAATTTCTTTCATTTTGTGTTTGTTGCTTGTTGCTTGTCTTTTAGCGCAATTTCTAGTTGCATCAATCATCATATCATTGATTGTTTGTTCTTCAAGGAAAAATACTTGCACGATTGTTCTAGAAGTTTATGTTGTCGTGATTTGGTATGCTAGTATGCCTATTGATCAAAAAAATTTCCCTATCCATTGTAGCATGAAATGAGCATTGTTTTCATTAAAAAAGTATGAATGTTGGCCTAGTTTTAGGATGTCTTCATATTTTGCTTGAGTTTGATGGTAGATACTTCTGAAAATAGTTATTATTCATAGAACCGGACTAGTACTCTTGCTTCCTAGGTGAACTCTCAACTACATTTTGGTTATTGGATAAACTCAGATCATGTCAACTCATTAGGAAAAATCAGAATCCCAAAGAAAAATAATTTAAAAAAAGAAGAGAAAAAGTGTTTGTTTAAGGGTTGCACTTTGCATGCACTTAGTGAAAAAATAAAACAAGAGAAAGGAAGAATAAGGGATAAAAAAATAGTTATCGTGAGTGGAAACTAACAAGTTATCCCTTTGAGAGCAAGTTAGATTACTGGGAAATAACTGTTATATATCTCTTGATACCGAGTATTCCTTTGACACCTTATGTAGACTTTGAGAGAGAAGAACTTTATGAGTGATAGGTAAGTGTCTATTGCTGGAAGCATGTGGAATATGGTTAAATGATAATTTGAATAGGCTTGGAGATTGACACTTGAAAAGGTTAGGACACTCATGCAATGAGCATGGAGAACTTCTACTTAGGCCACACTCAAAATTTTTTGTATCATGCTCATCAATGAAACTATACGATAGGAACTGATTAATTCACTAGGGATTATGATGCACTATTTCCATACATAAATCCAGGTTGCAAATTTTGCTTGAGGACAAGTAAAGGTTTAAGTCTAGGTATATATTCTCTCGTATTTCATGAGCATGATTTAGATTTACACACCCTAATTCTACTTGATTTCATTGTTGTTACTCTTTTAGTTCGAAGATCTACTCTTCTCCTATTTTGTTTGATAGGACACATTTCTTGAGCAAAAATAGAGTATTATAGATATTGAAGCGAGAAGTGGAAGCAAGGAACAGGCACTGGTCATGTCCCATTACACGGGCGAGTTCATAGGGGCAAAACTAGCCAAAAAATGGAGGAGACGCCAAGTTTCAGCACTCAACATTAGAGTCGTACCTTTCAGGCATGGTCGTACCTTGTGAAAAAAGGAGAACCTCCCCACAGCAGCTAACACGTCTTGGTCATGCAAAAAGGCATAGTCATACCTCTTCTTGAAGAGTCAACCAAAGATCACAGTGGCCACCATGACTCAGCCATGCTAAAGAAGCATGCTTGTGCCTATTCCTGGAGTTCCAGCCAAGTTCCACCATAGCCAACACGACGTGGCCATAAAAAGAGGCACGACCGTGCCTCTTCTTGGAAAATTGATAGATTCCTACATGGCTTGGCCATGCCAAATGGTATGGTCGTGCCTCAGCCACACGCATTGGCCGAGGCCAACACAGTGTGGTCGTGCCTTTTAGGCACGATTGTGTCACATCCTGGTAGGGTCATGTAGGGATGATTGGGGAAGACTATAAAGTTCCAAAATATCCCCAAATTGAGGGAGGAAGGGTCTCCCCTAGTGAGAGAACCCTAGAGCTTCCATCTCTTGAGCCACCCTGACATCCAATCCATCATCCGAGCAAGAATTCCATCCAAGAAGACCGACAACGCAATGATAAACATTCTCCACTTCTCCATTTGATGTTTTGGATTGTAGAATTCTATTTTCTTTGTCTCTTAGTTATATTTCTTCCGCTATGGAGTAGACCTCAGAATTCTAAGATCTAGGGAGTAACTATGATGTATATTGATGTGTGAACTAAGACTTAGTCACCTGGTAAAGGAGATAATTTAGATTGTATGATCGTGGGGCTTCTAGTGATAGGGGTAACTCTATAAGTGACCTTTCTAAGACAATCACCTTAAAAGGAGCCAATTCATCGCAAAGGGGTAAACTACCAAAGGGATTAATGGGTTTACCCCAATTTGGTGTTAGGAAGAAGGGTGGATAATCTAGATGTACTGTGGACCCCTTGGTGACAAGGGAACCAGGGATCTTTAGTGACAAAAGGTAGCCCTTAAGCAGAACATTCTAGCATATTTATTTTACTTACTAGTATCGAACTTGAAATAGGCACTCTAGTATAACCTTTAGGGGTTCTTACTAGTAATGTGGTTAGAATCTCTACAAGATTATAAACATAGAGGGTAAGGAGGTGAACATGTACTTAGGACATTAACTAACATCATAGTGAAATTGAAATCCTAGAATCATCCCCCTAATCAAACTTCTCTCAATGATCTCTCTCTAGATTTCTCTCTCTCTCTCTCTCTCTCTTGTGTCCGTGACTTCAAGAAACTTCCGATTGCCTAGATAACTAACCTTGCACCTTCATCTAGTTCTAAATCAACAGTCCCTGATGATCGATATTTTATTACTTGATGGAAAAATCATGCACTTGCGATTTACGACATCAATGTTTCCAATACTCAAGTTCAAAAAATATAGATTTATTTTTCCAGCATGATTTTTCATCACCCTCCTTTAACTAAAGATTCCTAGTCATTTTTCCCAACCGATAATTAATTCTTTCAACTCTTTCTAAAATTTCATGCCTGGTTAATGGTTTTGGTGCGAGGTTAAACTCTTGGTTCCCATTAAATGCTTTCTTTTGCCTTCAATAAGGATGACTTCTAAGAAGAAACCTTATATGACCTGTATATGAAATTACTATGCTTCAACCTTGTCGAATATGTTTCTTCATCACATATTGGACATGCATGATATTCTTTCACAACACAACCTCACATGTTCCCATATGCAGGAAAATCATTGATCGTTCATAGTAAAACAACTCTAAGATAAAATTTCTTCTCGATATGCATCAAACCTATATCCCATAAGCATTTTAAGTCATCAATTAGAGGTAATAAATAGACATCAATATCATTTCCCAGTTGTTTGAGACCAAAAATCAATAAAGTGAGCATCATAAATTTTCTCTTCATACACAACCTTCAAGGAAGGTTGTAAGTGATCATTGCAATTGGGCAACACCTATATGCAAAACTCATCAAACTATTGGGATTGATCTCATCTACTAATATGGTCAACTTAGATTTCTTGGCTCGAAAGAAAAATCTGGCTAGTTTTTATCCACTACTTTCCAAGAGGGTGCAACAGTTAGATGATGCAAATATCCATCACGAATTCTTTTATCAGCATGCCAAGTTAACTCCTTAGATATACCTTGTTCTTAAAACATAATTGAAATCTTTGAATAGGTGGGAAGTACCAAAAGACCTTTGCAGGAACTCCTTCATTTATCATAGATTTTTTATCCAACTTCCACCTTGACATCCCACAAATAGGGCAATTGGTAAAATCCTCATACTCCTTCCAATATAAGATACAATCATTAGGGCAAGCATGAATTTTCACATAATCCATCCCTAATGCACATAAGCTTTTCTTTGCATCATACAAAGATAAAGGCAATT
>JBBUKS010050054.1:0-10171 GCA_038050645.1 Hedychium gardnerianum
AGAATCACCTTCTTTTGTTGATGAAAGTGTAGGGACTTGTGCAATAGAGACAAAGTCCCAAGAATCACCTCTTTTAGCGACACCACAACCTGCACCAAAGTTTCTCTTATCTACATATGCAATAGTGTTCGATGATTTACTCTCTTCTATGATTGGTAATTATAAAATGTCATTTGATATATCTAAAGCTATTAACCAATTCTTTTTCGAGCATGTTGGTTGTAGGATGTATTTTGCACTGGATTCACATGGACTACATAATTACGAACCTTTGAAGGAGAGCATATTTGTTGAGAGACTAAGAACCCTTGGTAAGAGGGTTTTGAAATATCTTACCCTTCTAAGAGTAAGATTTTGATGCTCCAAATAAGTGGTCGAGCTAATGACCTAAAACAAGCGCTTCTTGGGAGGCAACCCAAGGGTTCTTTATTTTGTTTTCAATTTCTTGTTCTCCTTTCTTTACTTTTTCCTAACCCAATCCCTCTACTTGATTTTTCTTGTCTATTCTTCTTTATGTAGGATTCAAAAATGAGGAGTGTGACTACTAAATGGAAGGGTGACTTTGATGGTTGAATGACTTATACACTTGACACACGTCACTTGGTAACTTCTCTAACTTTCTTCCACCTCCTCCATAATATATTTTGTTTTCATTAGGACAATGAAATATTTATGTTTGGGGGATGTATATATGATGGGTTGTCAGTTAGTTTTTTGTCATATTTCTTTTTTGCATAATAAATTTTTTGCTAGTTGCACCAGTCATTACAATATTGCTGACTTGTTCTCATAACAAGAATTCTAGCGCGTTTGTTCTAGATATTTATGTTGTTGTGCTAAAGCATGCTAGTATGTTTAGTGATCTATCTTCTTCTATCCATAGATAGCATGAAGGGAGCAATATTTTTATTAGAAAAGTTTGAGTGTCAGCCTAATTTAAGGATCTCTTCACACTATGCTTGATTTTGATAGTAGATATTTCCGAAAATAGTTATAATTTATAGAACTATACTAGTATGCTTGTTTTCCTTTGTGACTTCTCTATTACATTTTAGTTACTAGATAATCTCGGTTCATGTCAACTCATTGGGAAATACTGTATCCCGAAAAAAAAAAAGATTGAGTTGAATAAGAAAATATGCACACAAAAGAAAAAAAAGGAGAATAAGGGATAGAAAGAATAGTTATTGTGAGTGGAAACTAACAAGTTAACCCTTTGAGACCGAGTTAAGTTACTGGGAAAATAATTATTATGTTTCTCTTGATACCGAGTATTCCTTTGAGACCTTGTATAGTTTGAGAGGGATGAACTTTGCGAGTGGCAAGTAAGTGTCTATCACCGGAAGCATGAGGAACATGGTTAGATGATGACTTGAATAGGATTGGAGATTGACACTAGAAAAGGTTAAGTCACTCATTGCACTGAGCATGGAGAACTTATACATAGGCCGCACTCAAATAATTTTGTTATCATGCTCACTAATGAAACTATTTGATAGAGTTATATTGATTCACTAAGGATTATGATGCATCATTTGCACACATAAATCTAGATTATAGGTTTTTCTTGAGGACAAGAAAAGGTTTAAGTCAAGGAGTGTGATGTGTATAGATTATATATTCTTTTAGATATTATTTGACGCATATCTTCTTGTATTCCATGAGCATGATTAACGTTATTGCACTCTACTTTATCATTTATGAGCATAATTACTCTATTGGTTTGGAGATCTGCTCTTTCTTTATTTTCTTTGATGGGACGCATTTGGAGAAAAAAATGGAGCTAAAATGAAATTAGAGCAACAAAGAGAGTAGCTGAGTATCATGCTCTGGTCGTGTCCCACGACACGACCGTGTTCCTCGGGAAAAATCATGGCCAAAACAATGTTAAAACGAAGCTAAAATCCTCCCACATGGCCATGCCTTACTAAAAAAACATGGTCATGTGAAATTTACTCCTTCCCCAGTTTTTTTATTAGCACGACCATGCTTTTTAGGCACAATCGTGTTGAATTCTAGACAACACTGTGGAGCAAAAGTAAAACATCCATAATTTTGCGCACGGTAGGAGAAACGGGCTGAATCAACTTCCAAAATGTAGAAAACTCAAAGATATACAACTTTGCTTCAGAGTGCAACAGAAGATACCACGATCTAGCCATTCTAAAAGTCACATATGTGCCTCCCAAGCACGACCATGTCCCATGCTCCGCCCAAATTTGTAGACCAAACTTGGAACCATCAAAACTTTCAGTTCAGCTAGAGTTTCTAGCCGAATCAACTATCAAATTGAAGATAATTTCAAGGGCTACAACTTTGGTTCAGACCTCAACCTAAGATAAAGTGGTCTAATGGATGAAAAATATATTTTGGTGAAGCCCAACAAATGGTTCATCTCTACTTCAACTAGGGTCGTGCCTCACAAGCACGACCGTGCCCCTGCTTCCGCTTTTCTTCAGCCAAGGTCATGCATCATAGGCACGACTGTGCCCTAGCATTAGCCAGGGTCATGCCTCACAAGCATGGCCATGCCCTAGCTTCAGCCAGGCCATGCTAGGAAGGCATGGTCATGCCTCAGCATCACCAGATAAAGTGGTCTAATGGATGAAAAATATATTTTGGTGAAGCCCAACAAATGGTTCAGCTCTCCTTCTGCCTCACAAGCATGATCGTGCCCCTGCTTCCGCTTTGCTTCAGCCAAGGTCATGCATCATAGGCACGACCGTGCTATAGCATTAGCCAGGGTCATGCCTCACAAGCATGGCCATGCCCTAGCTTCAGCCAGGTCATGCCTCAGCATCACCAGGTCATGCCCTTGCTTCAGTCAGGCCATGCTAGGAGGGTACTGACGTGTCCCTTCTCTAGGAAAAACCATGCCAGGAGGGCATGGTTGTGCTTCATCAAAGGAGCAGCTTCGTCTTCATGCTAGGGCTATGCCCAGAGGCACGGTCGTGCACCAGGGCGAAGGCCAGGGCTTCACATGGCCCGGCCATGCTAGAGAGGCACGGTCGTGCCTCAGCTAGAGGCCCCTTACACGGCCTGGCCGTGCTTGAGAGGTATGGTCGTGTGGCCCAAAAAATAGGGGTCATTCCCCCTGCCTATAAAAGGGGATTTTTCATCTCTTTTGAGGGAATCTTGGGATTCAGCCTCTCTCCTTGGGAAAGAATTCTCCCCTTAGGGAGAAACCCTAAAACTCTTCCATCTCGACGATCTATCCATTTTCGGAGCAAAGGAACATATCCAACGATGCTGGACTTCATGGATAAGCATTCTCTTCTCTCTATTTTTCATGTATTGAGTTGTAGTTGGTTATTTTCTTCATCTCTTGGTTGTATTCCCTTGCAATGGAGTATATTCTCCCTATTTTAGGATATAGGAAGTAATTATGATATGATGTTGATGTATGAACTATGTATATGTCATTTCCTTGTTTCTATGAGATGCTTATGTCTTGTGTTATGTGTGTTGTATCTTGTACATGTTCGATGAAATGTGTATGTGAGTAATGCATGTAGATGTGAAGGATTTGTTTCTATTCTAAGATTGCTTCTGGGCAGGATAACTGGGGGATCCTTAGTGACAGAGGATACCTATTCAACCGAACTTATTATACCCTGAGTGACAAAGAGTATCGATCATTAACCACTTCCTGGGGTAATGACCTTAAAATATGAACTAATCCTTTGCTAGGATAGTTAACTAGAGCTTAATGGTGTAAACACTCTAGTATAGCTTTTAATTCTCGTTAGGAAGTAATTGAGATAACTCTAGTGATTGTATGACCAGGAGGCCCTTATTGATAGAGGGTATCCCTTTAACCAGACTTTCTAGAGTTACTCCTTTACTTAATGATGTTAAAATTATTGTAGCTCACTGGTAATTTGGTTAGAATCCCTACAAGATTATAAACATGGAGAGTAAGGAAGTGAATATGCATTAGGGATATTAACTAGCATCATAATGAAATTGAAATCTTAGAATCCATCTCCCTAAGCTCACCCCCTCTCAAGACTCTCTCTTTCTCTCAACTCTCTCTCTCTCTCTCGCTCTTGCTCACAAGCTCTCTAGTTCTCAAGCATTCAACCAACCTTCGATTGTCTAGATAACTTACTTTGCGAACACTTTAGTGCTTAATCAATAGTCCCTGTGAATTTGAGACTTTTTATTACTGACGACGTAACCATGCATTTGTGGCTTCGTAACAATGTGTAGCTTAATTATTATGGATGATGCACACATTAAAAGATTATGAATTTGATTATAGAAAAGTTTAAGTGTTAATTGACAACATTAGCTCAATACATCATTTAGTACACTTAGTTAAATTCAATACATCATTCTAGGATTAAACATATATATAAAAGTTAAACATCATTTAGTTAGAGATCACATAGCAAATGGTACTATTGAACTTAAATATGTTGAATATATATCTAACATAACTAATATCTTTACTAAACCCTTTGTAGAAGTTGAATTTAGTACACTTAGAAGAAAGCTTGACTTATGTATAGTTGAATACGGACTTAACTTTAGATCTCTTTAGACTTGTTTGACTTGGTCCACTATGTAGTCAACTCTTTAAGTTTAAGTTTAATTTATATTGACTTCGGTTGTTGTTACTTAACATGTGTTTACTTGCTTACTTGTTCAATTTAATGTTTTCTTGCTTACTTGTTCAATTTAAATTGATACTTAAATTTATGCTTACAATTATTGCTTTATTAATTTGAATTATTGATATGGCAACTCTTAAGCTTACTTCTGACTTGAAACTTACTTTAGAAGCTTACTTTTAACTTGGTGTATGATAAAGACCATTTTGTGTCATGCTACAGTATCAAATAATATTACCTAAACCCCTCCACATCGTCTCTCACAAGGAATATAACCGGTGTGTGATAGATCCTAGGATTGAATTTATTTGTAAATGATTTTTAGGGTTGGATTTGAAGCTGTGAATGCTAAAGACGAATAATGGAAGACAACGTAATCTAACCTAAACTACAATTGCAATGAACTTAAGAACACAAAGCATTTAACAAACTTAATCTAATCTAACCTATGCATCGAATAGAAAATAAAGGAAACTATATTATGAAGGCAAATCTGTTAGATCGGGTGGACCGGCTAGAGGGGGTGAATAGCCTTGCAAAACAAAATTATAACTTTCTTTTTCTTTCTAACTAAGCAAGGACACACATTAAATAATAAGAAATAAATGCATATAAAAATAAGAGATAAGATTTACTTAGTTACAACCTAGGTGGTTGTTAATCCAAGACAGGTGAAAGCTCCACTAAGATCTCCTTCGTGAAGGCGGAGTAGCCTTTTACAAACATTGAAAGCTTAGATAGTAAAAACAGCAGTTGGAAATTGAATACAGAGTGTATTGTTTTATAGCATTCTAGTCGAAAAGTGACTGTTGCTGGTGTGGCACTATTGGGGGCGCCTCCAACAAGGAAACTTTCATCCTCATCGCAATGACTCCTTGCTGATCTAGCAAATTGGGGGCACCTCCAATGCATCTAAGGTGCCTCGAAGCAGCTGATGTGGCCACCATTGCTTATCTACTTCGCAATGATTTTCTAGTGTCCAAGGCACCTCCAATGGCTGGCAGGCTCAGTGCCTCCAATGCATCTGAGGCACCTCCAATACATCTAGGCGCCTCCAGCGGCTGGCGACTGAGGCGCCTCCAATTCAACCAAGGTGCCTCGAGCACTTTGAATGGTCAATTTCAGCATTCACCATTCCTCCTTCCAATTGCTTGGGTGATGCTTTAGTCGTTCAGAGTTGAGCTCACCCTAATCCAACTCTGACCTTCTCCTCGAGAAGACTTCATCCCGATTTCTCGTCCCTCGGACCGCGTCCTTCTCGCTTAATCGATATACTCTTCCGCAACTCCTCGTCCCTCGGATGCACCGAGCTTATCGACTCGCTTCCCGTGTCATCCTTCTCGCTCGCTGCGTCTTCCGTAATTTATAGGGAATGTATACAAGTAATACAAGTTTGTGTACTTTTACCGTAATTATTTTTAAGAGTTATCCTTCAGATTTTCCATAAAAAATATGAAAATTATTTTTAACTTTTGAAAAATATTAAAAAGATTTGTCAAAGTTTAAAATAATCATACTGATCATCACAAAAAATTTCACGAAAAAAACTCTTATTCTTAAAGGACAAAAATATTTTCATTTACAAAGGTATATAATTTTTAAAATAAATATTTAAAAATAGAATTTGATGTCAAAAAAATCTTATAAATTTTTTTGAAGATCCAACATATAATGGTTATCTGTAGAAAAACATTTTTTTCAAAAATCAATCTTCAACAAATTTTAATTTTAAAAATTCAATTCTTGTTAAGAAATTCATAAAAACTTATGTATTGGTCAAAAAATTATGAAAATTTTCTTGCTAACAAAAAAACATGATTGTTTATCATAAAAAAATATAAAACTGAATAAAATCAAGCAAAAAGTCTACAAAACCTAATTTTTCCAAAAAATCATATTCATAATTCAAATTAATCAATTTCTAGCATGCAAATAAAAATAATCTAGTAGGCTAAAATAAATTTTAGAACCTAAAATAAATTATTACCTACTAGATTAATTAAATATTTTCTCAGAATATTATTTTTTGAGACTTTTGCGATTTGGCCCCTATGATTCTAACATACCAATTTAAGCCAAAATTTCCAACATATCTCGCATGAGTATTCAAAAATAAATTTGAATTTCTTGAAAAAAATTCTTACTTTTGTTTTTGGGTTTCCACTAATTCTGTTAATTTAGAATTTTCATTTTTAACTTTATCAAAATCTTCCTTTAAGCATGCATAGTCTTTTTTTATATTGATATATTTGGTCCTAGTTTTACATAGAGTTCTGGATAACATTTTACTAGCATCATACATTTTATCGGAGGATAGATATCTTACCTCACTTACCATGTTGGATTCGTTGTTTGAGGCTCCCCCTTCATTGATGCTCTCTTTTGAAGAGCTTTTGTCATCTTCTATCTAGTGGATGGCTGTCAATGCTAGTCCGGGAATCTCCTCGATCTCAAACTCTTCTGAAGATGAATCGATATCCATCGTAGATTCGGATTATGCTTCTTTTGATTCTTCGTGGAGTTCTAGAATCTTAAACCAAAGAGCTTTGGCGGAATTGTATGTGTCGATTCTATCAAGCTCCTTAGCCGGTAGTATGCTCAGAAGGTGGAACTCAGCCTTACCATTTGCCATAAATTCATCGCGCTACTTGTTAGTCCACTGATGCTCCTCTAGTTCTTTTTCGTCTTTCCCTTTGGGCACTTCAAAATCATATTTTATAGTTAGTAATAGATCAAAGTTGCTTTTGAAAAATACCTTCATTCAACGCTTCAAAAACGTGAACTCCCCCTCGAACTTTTATGGGCAGATGCTTGATCTGACCATCTTCTTGTTGCTTTAGTCGGTGGTTAGTCCTTCTAAGACGGTTGGGCTTTGATACCAGTTGTTGGATCAAGTTGAACGGCTAAAGACGGTGAATAGCACTGCAAATTAAAATTACAACTTTTTCTTGTTTTCTAACTAAGCAAGGACACACACATTAATTAATAAGAAATAAATGCATATAAAAATAAGAGGCAGGATTTACTTGATTACAATCTAGGTGGTTGTTAATCCAAAATAGGTGAAAGCTCTACTAAGATCTCTTTAGTGAAGACGGAGTAGACTCTTACAAACTTTGAAAGCATAAATAGTAAAAATAACAATTGGAAATTGAATACAGAGTGTGTTGATCTAGAATAGAGGATGAGACATCTATTTATAACATTCTGGTCGAAAAGTGATCGTTGTTGATGTGGCACTATTGGGGGTGCCTCGGACGATTGACGACACCTCCAACAAGGCAACTTTTATCCTCGTCGTAATGGCTCCCTGTTGATCTGGCAGATTGGGGGCACCTCCAATGCATCCGAGGTGCCTCGAAGTGGCTAACATGGCCACCACTGCTTGTCTGCTCGACAACAACTTTCTGGCGTCCGAGGCACCTCCAATGCATCTGAGGCGCCTCCGGTAACTAGCATCCAAGGCGCCTTGAGCGCTTTAAATGGTCAATTTCAGCATTGATCATTCCTTCTTCCAATCGCTTGAGTGATGCTCCGATCATCTGGAGTTTAGCTCACTCGAACCCAACTCTGACCTTCTCCTTGAGCAGACTTCTTTTCATCTTCTCGTCCCTTGGATCGCGTCCTTCTTGCTCCACCGGTGTACCCTTTCGCAGCTCCTCATCTCTCAAATGCACCGAGCCCGTCAAATTGCTTTCCGTGTCATCCTTCTCTCTCGCTACGTCTTCCGCTCGACTTTTTGTGTTCTTAAATCCCTACACACTTAGACACAAGGCATCAAAACAACATAGGGTCTTCCTTAACTCGATAATCAACATCAAAATTAACTCGGGGTACTTACAAAATTGAATCATGCAATTGGAACACAAAAAATCTAACCTAGCCTAATCTATTGTTGAGCGTAACTAGGCATGAACAGTAACACTACAATTATCCAACTACATAATCAAGAACTCAATCAAATTTAAATCAAGTGTGACCGAGAATTGAAATAGAGCATCAAATTGACCACATGAACGTAAATTACAACCATAATAAATGAATCTATGAATCTAAGGTTGCTTATAGTTCAAACTAGGGCATCCCCTAACTTGTTCTGATTCGAATCTGGAGTGAAGAAAGCTTGGCGATGATGATCGGCTATGCTATTGGATGAGATGAAATTGATGAAGAAATTCGTGGAAGGGCAATGGAATCCGGTCTTCTGAGGAAGTAGGGAAATCCCCTTTTCTTCTTCACAAGCTCCGATGACGGCAGATCAACTCGGCGACGAGGCTGTCGGCTGGGATGAGGATGATCAGAAATGGTTGAGGAAGACGAACCTCTTTACCTCGGTGGATGATGGTGGATGACCGATTTGAGAAGGGAGTCCCCTTTACTTGTCTAATGGTGAAGGAGGAAGAAGAGTGGCCTACGGTGGAATGTGGAATGGTGATGGATGATCCTCTGCTTCATGCTAATAAGTAATTGAAGATCGAAATAGAGTTGAGGCTTGCCGGGGCTTGATGTAATGGTGGAGGATGTAGAAGTATAGGGAAGAGAATCCTCTTAACTCTAATGGCATTCCATTCTAGCGAAGGTGGTGTTGGGGAAGAGGATGAAATAGTGCGTCTTCTCTGTTCTAGCTGATCCCAATCAAAATCTCCATTTCTCATTATTGTAGCATTCTCCTTTGAATCCCATCCATCCGATCATCTCAGATCTGAATCAAAGGTCCTAATCAACCTAGATTAGATCTGAAGGACAAAAATAATCCAGATCTGAATCAAAGGCTGAGAACTCTCCAGATCCGATCCAAGGCTTGAGATCATTCCAGATCTGATCCAAGGCTTCAGATATAGATCAAGGGTAATGATCTACTCTCTCTTTGATTTGGATGGACCAAATTTTGATGAATGACTCAGATTTCTTTCACTACAAAAAAAATTCTAATTTAGCGACGAATTTTTGCGAGGAAATAAATTTGTCGTAAATTTGCAATGAAATTTGTGATGAAAAAAAAATATCACAAATCAATAACGAAATTAGCAACAAAAATAATATTTATCATAAAATTAGCAACAAAAATATTTCGTCGTCAAATTCGTCGCAAATCTAATTTTATCACAAAACTTGTCGTAAATTTGACGATGAATTTTGAATCCGTCGCCAAATTTACGACGAATGGCGACAAATTCAAAATTTATCTCCAAATTTATGATGAATTCAAAATTCATAGTCAAAATTGGCAACGAATTTTGAGTTCGTAGCTAATTTGGCGACGAACTCAAGTTTAGGGTTTTAGGGTTTCGTCACAAAATTGGCGATTCCGATCCCTAAATATGAGTCAAATTTAGCAACGAATTATGAATTCATCACTAATTTTTTTCAAAACTAATTTTTTCAAATAAACCTGAGTTCATCGTCAAATTGGTGACGAATATGGAGTTTTGCTCTTAGTCGCTTTACGACTGTCGGAGCTGTTGGGGATTGCCGCCAGATAGGATGCAAACTGAAATCGTCGAGGCTAGTGTTCAACACTATCTCCGTAAAACGATATTGCTCCGCTACAGGTG
>JBBUKS010050065.1:0-10171 GCA_038050645.1 Hedychium gardnerianum
TTTTCCGCTGCGTACTTTAAATTTCTTTAAGTTTTCAAAAAGGTTTAAGTTTTTTAAACACGTGATTCACCCCCCCCTCTCACGTGCTTTCGATCCTACAGAAGACACATCCGAGAATGATTACACATGCAACTAGGAATGTCCATCTACGGAAGGATGCTACTACAAGTCTTCAAACAATCCCACCGTGGGACAAGAGTTTTGATCAAAGCTCGACACTTTGCTTCTTACACTAATGTTTGATTGATGAGGAATAATTGATTGTTTGAGCAGGTATAGTTTGATGTAGAAAATATACTTAGGGGGTATAAATGAGTCAAGTCGCTTACGAACTATTCGGATCTCGATTCAAAAAAAAAATCATTCGAATTCATTCAATTAAGTTACCGAGCCAAACTCGAACATGATTTTGAGCTCGAAAACATTATCGAGCCGAGCTCAAACTTAATAATATTTAATTCATGAGCTCGCGAACATGTTCGTTTAAAGACTCACGAACGTGTTCGTTAACGGACTCACGAACATGTTCGTTTAGAAACTCATGAACGTGTTCGTTAATAAGCTCGCGAACATGTTCATTAACAGACTCACGAACATATTCGTTAAAAGACTCATTATCTTTTTATATATATATATAATAATAATAATAATAATAATTTATTAATTATTATAATTAATTATTTTAAACGAACTCGAAATAACCTCATTTAATTTTTAAATAAATTTTTTTCGAGCCGAACTTGAATCGTTCGCGAACTATTTAATTTCATTACGAACTGAGTTCAAACTTAAAAATTGAATCGAACTCGAATCGAGCTCAAACCTTTTATTGTTCAGCTTGATCACTCTTAAATATACTCAGGAGTATAAGTGCATGTGTATCTATCCTTGGCTGTTTACTCGGACATGGTGCTTTACCAGGCCTGATTAAACACTCAGGGCAAGCCTTGTACATTTTGTCCTATATATATATACATTCACACATTTACCGATCAAAATAAAAAAAGTTGGAAGTGTATGAAACTTTTTGCAAACAACATTGTAGATGCTGAATTGCACTAGTGCTGCAAATACAAAGGCAGATGAAGTCTTAGAATATCGAAACCATCCAATAAATACATGGAATAATACAACAATCTATGAGAAGAGGGTGAAGCAGGCATGAAGCTTATCAGAGTGAGGAGAAAATAGGGATCCCTGGAAGGGTAGTACCTGCATCAGCAATGAAAACATTGCCCGAAATGTACTCCGATGAGTCGTGAAGCAGGTACCGCACGAGCGTCGTGATTGCAGGATCTGTTGTGCCAAATGTTCTCAAAGGAACAGTTCTCTCTGCCACTCTACTCAGCCATTTCTTCTCCATTAAGGAAGTTGTTATCTCAGACTTGAACAATCCAGGCGCGATCGCATTCACTCGAATATTGTAAGCGCCCATATCCAATGCCATCACCTGTTTAAGATATGAAACAGTAACATGAGTAGTTCGATATGCAAGAAAGTGAATTGTGTACCTCGGTGACCGTATGAACAGCTGCTTTTGAAGCATTATAGGCGATGGCTCCGGGTTTATAGCCACGACCAAGACCACCAATGGATGAAACATTGATCACGGATCCTTTGAGCTTGGCGTCGCGCATGAGTCTGCAGACATGTTTGGAAACTAACCATAAACCAGTCAGATTAGTTTTGACGACCCTGTCCCATTCCTCTTGGGACCAATTTAGTGATGAATGCACAGCTCCTGAGAAATTAAGAGATTGCATTTAGGAAAGATAGTTCTTCGTGGAAACAAAGATCAAGATGAAGCCTAAAAATTTCTTGCTCAGAATCTGTATCATACTAAGTGATAATTTGCTTTCATTTGTTCTCTCAGACAAATTTCATTATGATTTTATTCTGCTTTGCTATGTAAAAGAAATTAGTTTCAGTTCACTTATTGATCTATTTTTCGACTTTTGCATCTGTGATTTGGAGGCTATAAGTTGACTTAGTTGATGAAGCTTAAAACTTTCTTGCTCAGAATTTGTATCATACTACATCATACATTCACTACTCGGTGATAAATTGCTTTCATTTGTTCTCTCAGACGAATTTCATTACGATATTCTTCTTCTTTTTTGTGTAAAAGAAGTTAGTTTTGGTTCACCTGTTGATCTATTTTTGACTTTTGCAACTGTGATTTGGAGGCTACAAGTTGACTTAGTTGATGAAGATTAAAAGTTTCTTGCTCAGAATTTGTATCATACTACATCATACATTCACTACTCGATGATAAATTGCTTTCATTTGTTCTCTCAAATGAATTTCATTACGATATTAATCTTTTTTTCTGTGTAAAAGAAGTTAGTTCCGGTTCATCATTTGATCTATTTTTGACTTTTGCAACTGCGATTTGGAGAGTTGACTTAGTTGATGAAGATATAAAACTTTCTTGCTCAGAATTTGTATCACACTACAACATACATTCATAGGGACTACTTGGTGATAAATCCTTTCACTTGTTCTCCCAGACGAATTTCATTACGATATTCTTCTTCTTTTTCAATGTAAAAGAAGTTAGTTTCGGTTCACCCGTTGATCTATTTTTGACTTGGAGGCTATAAGTTGACTTAGTTGCTCTCCACTATTGGTCGTTGGGCTACTCTCTCAGTTTGATTGGTCATCTGGTCCGACAAGGTCCTAGGTGAAATCAACTCATTTGACTAACTCACCTTCTCTCACTAACTAGTGTGCTAAGGCACTAAGCAATTCTACATGTTCAGTCTCTTTGCTCGGTCAAACTAACGCATTAGACTAACCAATCTGACGTGTTTGGCCAATTAGCCTGTTGATGCGGGAACATAAGAGTAATTTTAGCCTTTTATTATTATTATTTTTGTTAATTTTGGTATTTATGATATTTAGGTTATTTTTAGTATTTAAAGTATTTTTGGATTTTTTATTCTATTTAGGGATTTTTGGATTGTGAGTTTTTTCCTTTTCTGTCAGAATTTCTTTCCTTTCTTTGTGTCTTAGAGTTTGGAGTCTATATAAATAATTGTTTGAGTTGATGTAAAGAATAATCTTTGATCAATATTAATTCGGCCACGCCATTCTTCTTTTCCCCAAAACTCGTGTAGTTTTTAGATGCTTATTTCCTAGTATTCTTTTAAATCAACAGGTTTAGAAGATCGCTTCCGGTATTCGTACGTGAATCAACGGATTCGATAGTTATCCGCTGCATCACCTGTCCAATCTGCCCAACCAACCTAAATTAACATAACTATTAGGCCATCTCAACCAATTGCCAAGACAGAGCATCTGGTAAGACCCATCTATTTAATTGACACTTACTCGATCAATTTAGTCCTCATCGATTTAATTGACACTTACTCGATCTACCCGACTCATTCAACTCATATTAGTAGTCATTTGGACCTACTCATTGTTACAACTCATGATAAATTTTGGTTGACTTGCTTCGCATTGCTGTAAATAATTTTGATCCAAGTCTGAGCCATTTTGAATAAGTTGGAACAAGCTATTTTGATATAACAATATTCTCCAATTATAATAATTTTGCTCTGATATAGTATTTTTGGGATAAAATATAAGATAGAACATCCTTTTTATATTTTGATATTGCTAAGAACAACTACATGATGTGGATCTAACTACAAGAGGAGGAGCTTCAAAACCCTAGTGATTTCATCATTATATGTCAAATAGATTTTTGATCTAGCAGTAAAAGACAAACCCTAAAAAAAATCACGCAACGGACAATAAAATCAACAAAAATGTGCATCGACTTGATCTACAAACAAGAAAATCAACAGGAGGAAGACATAAATGATTGATTACCACGAACTCCGGCGTTGTTGACCAACCCATCGATCCGCCCGAAAGCATCCCAGGCCTTCCGCACGGCGGCCGCGATGGCCGCCTCCTCCGCGCCGACGTCGAGCACGACGGCCACGGCGGCGGCGGCAGGATCGTCCAGACGAAACGCGCGGATCTCTTCGCAGAGGGTCTTGAGGCGGTCAGCCCGCCGCGCGGCCGCGACGACGCGGCAGCCTGCCTTGGCGAGGTCCAGACAGAGATCGCGCCCAATGCCGGAAGAGGCGCCGGTGACCATCACGACCTTTCCGTCCAGCCTCCCCCACGGCCGCCGGTCGCCCCCCTCCACCGCCATCGCAGCTGACGAGAGAGCTGAAAAGAACAAAAGAAACCGCAGCTTTCGATTTGGTGAGTGGGCGAGCGACTGCTCAAAGCTTGTTCGTGGTGTGCCCTTTAAGGCAACGCACCTCTTTATTCATAGAAGTTATAATTACCAAAAATATAAGTCCAATAAGTGAACCATGATACCCTCAAAGTATACCATGTCGACAACTCGGCTGGTCGCTCGGCTTTTTGGGTCTGACACGCTGCCAGACCCACTCCCGAGTTGTCGATAGTGGAAGTGAAAGGGTACTCGGATTCAGTCTAATGTCATGTTTACTTGGAAGCGCTGATCGTATAAAGGATAGATTCTAAATCAGTTGAGATATTTTCGATTGTATACTTACTTAAGACAAACAGTAATGGACGGATAGATTTTAAATATCAAATTTGTTATATTTTTTCGTCCATTCAAAATTGATCTATCCGTCCTTCCTTCTCGTTTCGACTATTTTCAAGTTACTTGACAACTAGCGATGAGGTCACGGGGCGAGACGTGAGGTCGCGAGCGTCGCGAACAAGGTGTAAGGCAGCGGCATCGCAAAAGAGGTGTGAAACTGTGGCCTTGCAGTCAGCTTTCGGCCCGAGGTCCAACCTCGCTGCGAGCGAGGTCCGGCCTTGCGACCTCATTGTTATTGTCACTGCCTTGCTTTCTTTTTTCCTTCTCCTCATTTACTTTTATCCTTCGTCTTTCATTCGCGTCTCAGAATAAACAAAGCAGAGGAGAAAAAAAGGTGCAATGTCAACCATCTCATGAATTGTACTCGGGACTCAAGCCATCCAAAGCTCGGGAATTGAGGGGTCCAGCACTTGACGAGGAACCGAAGGGTTCAAGAAAGACCGTCAATTGAGAAGCAATATTATGATATGCATTTTAACTATTATAATGGGAAGCTATTAAGGGATGGTAGTGATAATCATTATTCTCGAATCTGATATCTACTGAGAGAAAAATCTCTCATCGTACGTCGTAGTTAAATTTTGAATTCCAAATATATAATTTGTTGTTGGAGGACCTAACCATGATGCCTTGCCCCCGGGGGCATAAGTTAAGTTATTAACGAAGGGCGATGATCTTTATAGAACGATCATTATTATTAAAATTCGTAATTCGTGATTTCTTGATGATGACATATAAGTTATGGTGATTAAAATGATAAGATATCTTCTAAAGAATTAGAGTTCTAATCATTTTTTTTATGGTCTTTAATATATCATATCGATATAAAAATTTATTACTCTTTTCATTCTAAAAAAGAATTTCTACAATTTTTTTTTGATCTTACATTATTAAAACACACATTTTTATTTTGAGTGGTCCAACTTACATTATTAATTTCAAAAGAAAAAAAAATAAGTTTAAATTTTTACTGTTTTTAAATTAAAAACCACAAATCTCACGCTCATAATGATTAAAGTTTTTTTTTCAGTTTTTTTTATTAAACAAATTTCTTAAAATCCTTATAGTGAAGGTATTCTAAGAGAGTCTTTTCTTATTTTTCTTTTCTCTATTACTTCGTGTAAATTATTTTGGCAAGTAAACTCACTTAAACATCAGAGAGGTAACGTCGAATTTCATCGGTGCCTTATTTGTGAAAAATGTATCTGAATAAAATTTATAAATTAGGTTGATTGATAAATCTTATCAAATTTATAAATAAATTTATGATATCAAATTCACTCATTGATTTAATAAATTTAAAAATATAAAATTTTCAAATAATTATAAAATGTTTAAATAAAATTCAAATCGAGTTTAAGTTAAAAAAAAATAAAACCATGATAAAATTTGATTAGGTTGTACTCGTTTATAACTTACTAAGTAGTGGAGAAGTCAAGAATTATAATCTACTTAAGTTGATCATGGAATTTGATTTGAGATTTAGGACTAATCGATCGATGATAGAAATTGCATATAAAAAAGGCTCCTGAATTGATCGTGAAATTTGATTTGATAATTTAGGGCCGATCAAATTAACAATTACATATTAAAAAAAAATTAAAATGAGGCTAAAGCCCAAGTAGATTAACACCTCCTTCCTCCCTTGACTCGAAGGAATATCTTAACAATAATAATATTATTTGTTCTTGACTTATCTCTATCGAGATAAGCTTGAACAAACATAAACAATACAAATTTGATTATATTTAGTGGTGTAACTGGGATTTTCAATTAGAGGGGACTAATTATTGAATTATTCAACTCTAAAAATTCAAAAATACATTAAAAAATAAGTTAAAATTTTAAAAAATTTCAAACATTAGTGTAGGTCGATTTTCACGATCCAAAAGGCTAAATTTCAAATTTAAGGAGTTAAAAAATAATTTAAATTCAAAAATTTTGACATTAGCCCTTAATTCTAGTTGAAACAATGATCCATTGATCCTCGGAGCTTATCTATAATTCAAAGTCGAATAATCATTTGTTATCTTGCTTTTTCATAATATTTAACATTCATACTTGTGAGAGAAAAAAATAAAAAGAGAATGTTTTCAAAAAAAATATTTAAATTTATTGTTGACGGATTACTCATATCTAAGTGAAGGTCAATGTAAGGGACGTCATGGATGAAAAAAATTAGAAATAACGGAAAAAATCTGTTTCAATTTTTTCATAACAAAATTTTTTTATGATTTTTCAGTCTGTTTTAACATGGTAAAGTTTGTACACTATTTATAGGGATTATTGTAAACCTATTGTATGAAGGTTTTGTAGAGAGAATTATAACAAAGCTTCGAATGTTTTGTAGAGTAGACACATCGCCGAACCACAGCAACTCTTCTCCCTCTTCTTCTTCCTCGTGTTTGCTCTTTCTTGTACGTATTTGTCTCGTTGTTTTGCGTGATCTCTTGCTCTTCTTCCACGTTAGAGGTTGAGAGGTGTTGCCCCTATTTTCACAACAATTAGTATCAGAGCGAGGTTTTAACGGATTTCTTCAACATGTCAGGGAGTCTTCTGCGAAGTTTGATATGTTGAAGTTTGACGGAACTGGGAACTTCAGATTATGGCAGAGGAGGGTCAATAACTTATTGGTGCAACAATGCATTATGAAGGTGCTAGGAGAAAGGAAATCGAAAAGCATGAAGAGATCGAATTTGGAAGAACTTCAGGCGAAGGCAATGACAACAATCAGGTTTTGTCTTACGGATGATGTGATGTATCATATCATGGACGAAGAGTCACCGGTGACAGTTTGACAAAAGTTAAAAAGTCGGTACATATCAAAATCATTAACAAATAAATTATATCTCAAGCAAAAGTTATATGGGTTGAAGATGACAGAGGGAACCAATCTGAGCCAACACATCAACGCATTCAACCAGATCGTAAGTGATTTAAAGTGGGTTGATGTGAAGATCGAAGATGAAGACAAGACGCTGATTATGTTGAATTCTCTACCTTCATCTCCTACGTACGAGAATTTGATTAATACTTTGATGTGAGGTAAAGAAACTCTTAAATTGGAGGAGATCACAGGTGTGTTGCTAGGTTTTCATCAAAGGAAGAAAACAAGCGACGAAGTTTCTCAGGGAGAAGGACTCGTGGTAAATAGCAACTAAGAGCGTGGTAGGAGCAAATCTCGACATGGATCGAATAACGACAACAAAGTTCATTCTAAGTCAAGAAGGAAGAAAGTTATCACGTGCTACAAGTATGGAGGAAAATATCATATGAAGAGAGATTGTTTAGAGATGAAGAAACATATTACAGAAAACAAAAGTAACTCGATAAAATCTGCAAACATTGTTGAAGAGGAAAATTCAGAGAGCGGTGACATAGATATGCTATCAGTCATGTCCGGTTTGGAGCAGCTAACAAATGCATATATCTTAGATTCTGCATGTTCTTATCACATGACTCCAAATAGAGTGGTTTGACACCTACAAGGCAGTGAGTTTTGGTTCAGTATTGATGAAAAATGATGCATCATGCAGACTTATCAGCATAGGGAACGTCAGAATCAAGATGTTTGATGGTGTGATTAGAACCCTATGTGATGTCAGACATATACTAGAGCTAAGGAACAACTTGATCTCACTTGGCACACTGGATGATATTGGTTGTAGTTATAAATTAGTGAGCGGGGTGATAAAGGTCAATAAGGGAGCTCTGACGGTAATGAAAGGACAGAAGTTAGCAGGAAATATCTATAAGCTGGTAGGTACTACAGTGGTAGGTGGAGTCACATCAGTGGAATTTGAATCAAACAGTATAGTCTTGTGATATATGAGGCTAGGGTATATGAGTGAACGTGGGATGCTGGAACTTCACAAGAGAGAGATGTTAAAGGGCATCAAGATGTGTAAGCTTGAATTCTGCAAATTCTGTATTCTCGGAAAACAGAGCAAAGTACAATTTAAAACGATAACACACAAGACGGAAGAAATTTTGGACTACGTACATACGAATCTCTCGGGATCGGCCAGTGTAACTGTTAGTTTTGTTGCACCGGTTTAGAGGGGGTGGACAAACCTAAAAATAAAAGGCTTTCTGTTCTCTTGCTTCTTACTTAAGCAAGAACACACTAGTTAAATAAAAAAAATAAACATAAAAGAAAAAGAGGCAGAAATTTTACTTGGTTACAACCAGGGAGGTTGTTAATCCAAGGCAGTCGAAAGCTCCACTAAAATAACTCCTTTAGGCGGAGTAACCTCTTTACAACGTTGTCGTACAAGAATGAAAAGATCGGAATTGAAAGTACAAGTGTGTTATTGAAAATAGGAGGTCACAACCTCTATTTATAGCAAATCGATCGAGGTGACCGTTTTGCTGACGTGACAGTCACGGGGGCGCCTCCATTGATTGGGGGCGTCTCCAATGGATCGAACTCGATCCATTGGTGATCTGGCAGCGCTTGGGGCGCCTCCAAGAGTTGGGGACGCCTCGGTTGAGCTAACTCAGCTTCCAGATCTGATCCGCTGTTGCGGGTCTTCAGCGATGAACTTCGATGAATGGGGGCGCCTCCATTAGTCTGAGACGCCTTCTTCAAAACAGTGGGTGGGACGCCTCCAAGGATTAGGGGCGCCTCCATCAGTCGGTGCTTCAGGCACCTCCATCAAACCGAGGCACCTCACGCGCCTTTTCTTCCGAGGCGCCTTCAAGACACTGAGGTGCCTCGGGTTTTCTCCGGTCGTCTTGGGTGATTGTCCAGCTGTCCAGAGTTGAGCTCACCCGAACCTAACTCAGGCCTTCTCCTCAAGCAGGCTTCCTCCCCGGCTTCTCGTCCCTCGGACCGTATCCTTCTCGCCTCGCGTCCCTCAAATCACGTCGTTCTCGCTCCACCGGTGTGTTCTTCCGCAGCTTCTCGTCCCTCGGATGCACCGAGCCCGTCGACTCGCTTCCCGTACTATCCTTCTCGTCTGCTGCGTCTTTCGCTCGATTTCTTGTATTCCTAAGCTCCTGCACACTTAGACGCAAGGATCATATACCACAGGACATAACCTAACTCGGTTGATCACATCAAAACTATCCTGGGGTACTTACAATCTCCCCCTTTTTGATGTGCATCAACCAGAGTTCAAGTTAGGGTTAAACATAAAAGAAATAAAAGAAATTGCAGTAAATAAAAATTTAATTTCACTTTATTATCCCTAAATAAAAATTTGCAAAAATTTTAATTTCACTTTATGATCCCTATTCTCCCTCTTTGATCACATCAAAAAATATGAAAAAAACTTTAAAAAATTACTCGAAAAAAATATTAAGCAAATATTTTCAAGCATGCATAAATAGTTAATCTAACAATTCAGAACAGATTTTGGAACCCAATACAAATTTTTACCTACTGGATTTATTAGATATTTTTTCGGAATATCAAAGGTTAAAAACTTTCTAATTTGACCTCTATGATTTCTGATATACCAATTCAGTCCTGCATAACTTCTGAAATTTGAAGAATGAAAACATGCATAATTCTTTTTTAATTTTTCAACTTCTTCCTTTAATTTTGAATTTTCATTTTTAAGTTTATCA
>JBBUKS010050075.1:0-10170 GCA_038050645.1 Hedychium gardnerianum
TCAGGGCTCCCTTCGGATGTGAGCTAGTTGTAGCATCACGGTGATGCATGTATGCTATCAATCAGGGCTCTCTTTGGGTGTGAGCTAGTCGTAGCATCACGGTGATGCATGTATGTTATCGATCAGGGCTCCCTTCGGGTGTGAGCTAGTCATAGACATGCTATTACTTGGTATACCTATCTCAGATAGGGATTAATATACCCTGGGCTGCCCATGAGGTCATTCATGGTAGAGAGTTTCTCCCACATCCCGTAGCTAGATAGCTACTTCCTGTCTGCCCACGAGGTCATTTGTGGTAGAGCGTTTCTCCCGCAGACAAGGACCCTAACATTTTGAACTGCCCACGAGGTCATTCGTGGTAGAGTGTTTCTCTAGCAGTCCACAACTGATGAGCTAGGTATCTTGGTCATTTGTATACCCTGTGGTGGAGCATTGCCCCCACATACGAGACCTAATACTATTACTTGTACTGATATATGCATATGAGATGTTGTACTTATATTAATTATTGATGGTATATGCGCGTGAGAGGTTGTACCCATGTTGATTATTACTGACACTACTCATGATATGATGTGCAGTTGAGTAGGGTGTTTGTGTAGTAGAGGCATACAGGTGTCATCATTCGATGGTGAGTATATTCCTCCTTTGAGACTATATACCTTGAATCAATATACACTTTATTGTTCATGCACTATCTTCTTACATCCGCTGAGTATTCTTTTTGTACTCACCACCCCTGCTTTCCATTATTATTTCCACGTTAGCAAGTTTATGTTGATTGGGTTGATTAGAGGATGTAGTCCCCATTGTCCCATTCACATCGGGCTTCGGTTTAATTATGTTTCATTTCAGTTTGTTTTTGCTTCCGCATTTGCTTATTGTACTGGCATTATAATAATTAACTCGTATCTGGACTTTTGGTTTTCTCTGGTTATGTACTTAGTGTCTTAAGTCGGGCCGGCTTATAATTATGTCTTTGGATTTTCATGGTCGAGTAGACCTTATATTGTCTTACTCTGTTTGGTTTGTATTTCATATTCTGCATGGTTGTATTATAATTTGAGTTTTGTGGACTCATACTATATTATATCTATGATTGTCACAAGAGAGTATATTTGTATCCACGGGCATGTGTACTTCCGGGGTGTGACAAACTTACCTTAAAATCTTTTGGAAATATTTGTGAAAAAAAATTGTTGGTGCTAAGCCTAAGGTCAACCTTAGTCACTTTTTAAATTTTCACCAATACATGTTTACTTGTTGATTTACTTATGTTGGTGCTATGAATGTTCACATTTTTTTATGTATGCCAAATGGGGAGGATATGTTAAGTTAAGGAAAAAAAGAAAAAAAAAATCCTCTTACCCTAAATGAAAAGAAATTTTTTAAACACATATTTTAGTTAGCCAGAAAGCACTTTATTTTTTTAACTTTAACCTAGGTTGTCATTACATCAAAAAAAAGGAGATTGTTGGTGCAGGTTGCATTGATAGTCTAACTCAGGGTTTTGATATATGACAACAGGTTAAAGTTAGACTCTTGTTATTCAAGCTCTTAAGTTAAGTGTGCAGGCTAACTAACTTGACGGATCTAGAGGACCAGACACTAGGAAAAAGTCTAGTTGGGTCAGGGAGGACTAGACGATTGGCAGGATGTCTAACTAGGTCAGAGAGGACCAGATAGTTGGCAGGAAGTCCAGTCGGGTCAGGGAGGATTAGACGGCTATTGAAGTCCAGATGAGGGATTCTAGCAGGAAGCCTTGGTGGGTCAGGAGACGTTAAGAAGGAAAGTCAGCAAATGGTAAGTGAGGTAAGCAAACTGGAGGAGCGAATCCAGTGAGGTCAAGTCCTAGTGGGGATGTTAGGCATTGGTCCAACTTAGATCCAAGTTAGTAATCTAAGTTGAGATCGTGACTAGATCCTGGTCATGGTTAGACAGGATATAAGTCATAAATATATTTATACATGCATTATTTATCTAACTCTGTGTTGCAGGCATATTTTTTTGGACTAACAACTCTTGTACGCAAAAGTCAAACTATGGTCAACAGTTCTCCAGGCGCCTCGAGTGGATGGAGGTGCCTCGGATCCAGAGATGTTGGAGGTGCCCCGAGTGGATGGAGACGCCTTGGGTGATTGGAGGCACCTCGGCGGAGAGGCACTGGAGGCGCCTCGAGTGTATGGAGGCGCCTCAGCACAAATAAGCTCCGTGGATTGGGTTTCACAGGTTGTTGATGCATGGCACTGATGCAGGCGCCCCAGATAGCTTGGAGGTACCTCGAAGTGGATAAATGATGGATTTGTCAAATCTAATCAGCCTCAATGGAGGCGCCCCGGATCAATGGAGGCGCCTCCAATTAGTTATCAAACAACTTCGCCGAACAGTTGCAATAAACCTGCTGCTCCAAGCTCTACAACTGTTGTGCTACGATCTTGTTGTGCCGAACTAACGCTGAAGTGAACTTCTGCAGCAAAATCTTCACCAACACCCAAGATCGTCACCTTTGATCTAATTGTGTTGGTAATGAATTTATTTCATTTTAGTTATTGCATAGGGAAGTATAGGGTTGTTACACTTTACACTTCCCTCATTTGTGATCGATTGCTCTTCCGGAGGTTTTTCGGAAGAAGGTATTAGTGGATTACCCATCGAATACGATCCGAAGGACTGTGGGTCTTGGAGTGGGATTTCGTGAAGCTCCAAACCAAGTAAAAGCAATTGTGTCATTTTCTTTGTGTTTTGTTTTACGTTTTCTTACTTTCGCTATGTACTCAATTTCCGAATGAATTTTAAAAAGAAATGAAAGTTTTTAAAAACATGTGATTCACCCCCACCCCTCTCCTCTTATGTATATTCGATCCTATGTTTCAAGGAGTAGTGCAGAGGCAGAATATCAAGCCATCGCACAAGGGAATGTGAATTAATTTGAATTGAATGACTATTGTTTGACCTACATGTTGCATTTGAAGACAAAATGTGTTGGTGCTGGGAGCACAATATATAACCCAAGGTTTTGATGTATGACTAAGGTTAAAGTTAGGTTTGTTGAGATCTAACGGATAATTGTCAAGTGTGCATAACAAGAGGAAAAGTCCTAGTGAGTGAAGTTAGGCATTGGAAAAGTCCTAGCGAGTGAAGCTAGGCGGTGAAAAAATCCTAGTGAGTGAAGCTAGTCACTGAAAAGTCCTAACGAGTGAAACTAGGTAGCTGAAAAGTCCTAGCGAGTGAAACTAGGTAGCTGAAAAGTCCTAGCGAGTGAAGCTAGGTGATGAAGTCCTAGTTGGGAATCAAGCAGGAGCTATATCTTGGTTGAGAATCAAACAAACAAGTCTAAGTGTGTGGAATTAGCTGGGAGCTGATTGCTTGACAAATAAGTCCAAGTGTATGGAATCAACTGAGAGCTGATTGTTTGGTAAACAATGTCCAAGTGGAAGCACCTGGGAGTTGTGGCTTGGCAACCCAAATTAGATGGGTCAAAAACTAGTCAAGTGTGAATAACTTTATATACTATATCCTATTCATTAAGCGTAACAACTGTAGGGAAGCAAAGTTCGACAGTTTCAGACAATCGGAAGGGGTCCGGGGCGACTAGCTGGTGATAATTCTCAACGGGTGCAATCGAAGGGTTCAGGCGACCGTAGATGGGTCGAGGCGACCAAAGTGTACGGGTGATTGGAGCATACGAGTGACCATAGAAGTTTTCAAGCGACTAGGAGATGAAGTTATCAGCAACCCGAGCGAGTCGAGTCAAGATCAGATTTGACCCCTCTACAGGCGATTGGAGGGATTCCAGTAGACCGAGTAGCTCAATTAATGTTATCTACCCAATAAAAGTTGCAGTCACGTCAGCATGATTCAGGCGATCGGGGAGGCTTCAATCGACCAAGATGTGTTATGTTAGCAATAGAGAGAGGTTATATAAGGACCTCGAGACAGAGCTTTCAAATCACTCATTTATTTGATATCTTTCTCTATTCTCGCGCTCTTGTGCTCTTGTGATCTCTGTGCTACAACTTCGACACACTACAACCTGTGCTTCATATTTGATCGGCAACATCTAGGATAAGTTTCATATTTGTTGTGTTGCCTTATTATTGATATTGTGCTTAATTTTTAAATTCTTTTTCTGAAAGGTTTATCCACCTCGGAGAAATTTAGAAATAAGAATCATATTTTTATTATTATCGTGTGTGCCTATTTTTTGCCTTGATTTAACCATGTTTAATTGACATTTCTGATTTGACTGATAAATTATTAGATTAATATTTATTTCAGCTTTACTATCACTCTGTTTATTTGTTATTTTTTTAATTATCAATTCATAAAATTCGTAATGTTATTCACACTCTCTCTAGTGTCTAGTTCGATCCTACAAAATAAAATTATATAGTGACAGTAAGTTTGTATTCAATATGACCGAATAAAGCATGTTTGTATCGACAAGAACTTTATAAAATCTGAGATTGAACATGGGAAGATCCATCTTTGTTATGTTCCTTCATAATCACATGATGTTGACCTTCTTACTAAACCGTTGTTGAAGAAAATGTTTGAAGAAAATGTATCCAAGTTGGGAATGATCGATATTCATTCACGGTGGCAAAAGGCGAAACGCCCGCCCTCAGCGCCCGCCAGTCCGTCCCAGGACCAACACGAAGGAGATAAATCACGGGACTAATTTACTAGTCTGGATAATGACCAGTGCGATCGATATCCATTCACCAACTTTAGGAGGGGGGAGATAAGGATAAAAATCATCTAATTAATCATGATGTAGATTAAGCCTAATTCTTAGGTTTAATTTTAGGAATTGTTTCCTAAGTTAGAGATAAGACAAAGATGTATATATATTGGTATTATTTTTCATTGGAAATATAGATTTTTTCCATAATTCTTTTTTGGTTTCATTGATTTTATTTTATTTTTCTACATCAAAGAAAAAAGAATGGGAATTCGATAATAAAATCTACTCTTTTTAAATTTTATTGTGCACATTGTGATTTGTGATCGCTCCATATGGACTTGGAGATGAGCGGAGGAGTCATGCAGAGCTACTTGTTGGTGAGATGATATTTGACGATCATACGAACTCACTCTCTATTATCTTGTCACGATGCCGAAATGTTTATCTAGTGCTCTCATTAATCTATTTCAAGATTAACATAAAAAAAATCATAAATAATTATTAATTTAAATAATGATTAATGCATGAAGAAGGATAAAAATCTATTTATTAATCAAAATTTAATTTTTATACCATATGATGATAATATTCTATGTATCAATCAACCGTCCATCTCAAGGGACAAGAAGCGTGGAGCTATTTCTCTTATTGAAGCATTTTAAGAAACTGTGATATTTGATAGCTCTCAGACTAGTTTATATTTTTTCTTTTTGAGTTAGTTTTTAGAGTTATAGAAGCCATTTCTTATTCCTTACTTGGATTGTATAGAGTGTTCAAGCTCTTTGTCCTATGTAGAACATCTTACATTACTTGAGACTATGAGTAGCAGAATTACCACCTCAAAATTAACTTATGCAGACAACTCAATTATCTTTTATGAAATGGAATGAAACTACTTAGAGCATATGTGCTCTTAGGTGGTCATAAACACAAAAAAAAAGTCAAGAAGATGGATCAATGAGTCCAAAGGAAAACAAATCAATTTGAGTGGTAATGGATTTGTTGAGGGAGCCTATAAACCCTTAGATCATGTCCTATTACATTATATAACACAAAATCCTACCATTAAACTTTATACCACTGCAAAGCACAATAAAAAAAACTAGATGCAACTCAACTTTACAAGAAAAATAAGACTCAAGTTACAGGGCATTAATATATCTCTGGCCAGATTGCTCGATAATCTGATGTGGTCATCTTGCCAATTGTTTGATTCATTGATCTGCAAGCATAATTGACAGGTTGAGCCCAAGACTTGATCCAGAATCTGCACAGTCATGATATTTTCCTGTTTTTGAGCTAAATGAACGAATTAAACCAGATATAACATCTCAATTTTCATCTAGAACAGGAACCATAAGACAAAGGTCAGACGCTTATTACTGGCTGACGAGGATCAAGTATTTGGGAATTTAAACAGGAAGACCATGAGAATTTCTATAATGATTTTAGATGATCTAAACGAAGATTTGGCTACGAAGCTGTGTGCCTAATCTCCTTGCCAGACCCAGACAATATCCCCAAGGGAAGGCCTTATGTCCTCTTTCAGGAGCTTCTGGTACTCTTGAGTGTCACCACTTGACTTTCTCATTTCCACAAAGTGAAAGGAGGGAGCTGCCTCCAAGATCTCTGCCTCAATGGTTGTGATGCCCTTCCTCCCTTCTTTCAGAGACTCTAGTTTGAAAACCCCGTCATTATTGTTCTTAAATTTCAACTTCAAAGCCTTTGCAATGTCTTTTAGCTTATCTTGAATGGTAGATACAGGCTTCCTAGAGGTGAACCATATTTCTTTCTTTTGCTCACTTTTGTCAAATAAACTTGACAGGTCAAATCCTGAAGCAAGAGAAATGATATGAAAAGCATTCATGTTCTTAACCGGAAAAGTTTCCTGCTTTCCTTCACCCATGTTGCCATTGAAGGAGCCAAAAACTTCAGCTACATCACTGGGAACATCTCCTATTGTTTCTTCTTCACTTTGCAATTTTCTGTCAACAAATCCTTTTTTGAACCATTGGTTTTCCTTTATTTTTGCAATAGAAATCCTGGTGCGTGGATTAGGATCCAGAATTTTAGATATCAGCTTGCGAAGGTCCAGAGTGAACCAGCTAGGATACTTAAGCTCGCCTTTTCCAATCTTCTTGTACATTTCCATCACATTTGAATCATTGAATTGGAAAGGGAGGTAACCAGCCAAAAACACAAAAAGAATCACTCCACAGGACCATATATCGGCTTTTGCACCATCATATCCCATGCTTCTGATAACCTCAGGAGCAACATAAGCCGGAGTGCCACAGGTTGTGTGGAGTAAGCCATCCTGTCTTTTAGAGTCAACAAGAGCACTCAAGCCAAAATCAGATACCTTCAAGTTCTCATTATCATCCAGTAGCAAGTTTTCAGGCTTTAGATCACGATGGTAAACACCTCTGCTGTGACAGAAATCCACTGCACTTATTAGCTGTTGAAAGTATTTCCGTGCAACATCCTCTCGAAGCCTGCCTTTGGCCACCTTCTGAAATAGTTCGCCACCTTTCACATATTCCATAACAAAGTAAATTTTGGACTTGCTGGCCATTACCTCAAAAAGCTGAACAATGTGTGGATGTCTCACCAATCTCATCACGGATATCTCACGTTTGATTTGCTGAACAAGACCTTCTCGCATTACTGTCCTTTTGTCAATCATCTTTACAGCAACAATTTGACCACTTTGAAGATTTTTAGCAAGGTATACCTTAGCAAATGTTCCTTGTCCTAACAATCTCCCTAGTTCATATCTCCGCATCAATATGGTCTGTTTGTGATCCATTTGGATTTAACTACACAAAACTCCTTGGATGGAATTTTGTAAAGTAGAGCAAACACCTTCAATCATCACAATGGCAGTCATCACCTACCTCAGAAGGCTTGCCGATCCTTTGTTGATGGATAATGCTACTCTTCTTATGAAGGCGATTACTACACTTTCTGTATCTCAAATGAAGAATGGGTATGGACCATGCATTTTCGCAAATGGCCTCATCTGCTTCAAACAATTGACAAGAAATTGACATGAACACCTTTCAGCATTCACACCTAGTTTGGCTTGTGATCTGGAGACATCCCAAATGAAAAGGAACAATAATAACTTTCAAAGGATGAAATTTGAAGAACATATTTTCAGTGTGGGAGTCAGGCAATTTAACCACTTAAAATGTGCTGAGATTAGTTTAATTTGACATGAACAAGAATAAGAACAACCCATGTTGCCTAAAAGAAGAAAGCAGATATAACTCGTCAAAGATCAAGAGTGACAAATATTTACAGGAAAGATACACGAAACTATATTCACATTACACTTTGATCAATTCATACCAAGTACTATATTCACCTAGAATCTCTTAAAACTCAGATTAAAAGAAACAGTAGATGACTACTGATTCAGCAAAAGAGTAGCTTTGAGGCAAATTTTATGATTTTTTTTTCGTGTTACAGGCAGAAGCACACATATTGCGCCATCTGGAGCAATCAATCAGCAAACAAGATATTTGGTCAAAATACATATTTTTCTGCCTGGATATGAAACAAGCCATGGATTAAGAACCACAAACTATGCAAACCAAATATCAAGGACTGTACAAGAGGTTCCATCAACTATACAAACCGAAAAAAAAAATCTGAGAAAAAAAAAGACAAAGGTGAAATCGTTCAACGTAAGATTCAGATCGTCGGAAGCATAGAAACTTTTGAATGGCTCAGAACTTGAACAGAAGTGGGGGATCCGAGAAAAGCTTCGAATGGCTAAAGCAATCAGAATAGAGATTTACCGTTTGCTGCGGCGTCGAACCCTAGCTCGAGCATCCTCACCTTCTTCCCGGAGAAAGAAGAAATATTAGCGAACTTCTTTATCCAAAATTTACCCCTTCATGCTAATTACAAAAAGGACACTTGACAACTATTTACACGAGGCCATTTGTATATTTGGATTAATCAAATATCACTTTTAATCACCCTGAAATAATTAATGATGCAATAATTAAATTTTTAAATAAATAATTAAATAATTTAAAATTTAAATATAAGTGTAACATATTATAGGGATTTTTTTTCTCTAATGAACAATGAATTTAAGAATGTTAATCATCTGGATGAATATCTATTAGTATTTTTTAATTTATTTTAATGATTCGTGAAAAAAAAATTATAAGAGCGAATCGATCGTCTCCAAAATTAATTAATTCGAAAAACTAAATTCATAGATTAAAAAAAATATATATCACCTTTAATCAATTCATTCCTTAAAAAAATCACAAGTTGAATTTCTTTTAAATGTCCATGTAAGAGTGGATTTATTTGAAATTTTTTAAAATAGTGACTTTATTTTTATAGCTCTTTAAATGACCATTGATAAGCGTTGATCGTTAAGAGCTTGATTTATGTAAAATTAATCTTTCTCAGCTACTAATTTTAGTCCACTCTAAGCCTTTTAGATGGCCTATTATTCATGCCAATTATAATTATCTGCGGACTCATGTGGAAAAGATCTGAGGCTTAAGTTGGATTGTCTTAATGCAATTGGTTGTTTGAATCTCATTAGTCGACTCAATATGTATCACTCCTTGTCAAGACAGTCAACTCCTCTAGATAAAATCATGCTTAATGGTATAATTGTTTTTGAATAAATAATTAACTCACTCACTCCCCAATTAATTAACTTGGCTTCAGTCAACTACCTAATCAACTTTATTACAAATTAAAACTTTTTGTTTGCTTGGATCAGAGCCTCATTCTACTACTTAGTTGACTAACTAGTCATTAGTCTATTGATCTAAGATATCAACCGACTCATTAGGAAAGGACCTTTCTAGTCTCAAGAATTTCTGCTCTACTCAATTAAACAAACATTAGTCTATTGAACTGCATCTAATCGACGCAATCCTAAATAGAATCTTTCTATTTTCATCGACTTCTTGGTCTACTAACTATAGAAGTTGATTAATATGATAATCAATTGATTAACTTATTGACTTTGACCCCTAAACACTTATTCTTAGCTAAGTTATATCCTAAGTCAGAGAACTACCCAACATCTTGAATGTAGGTTACTCATAGTCTCACACACATGCCAACTTCTAGGACTTCTTGTGTGCTAGGTATGTAGTCGATCTCGACTTACCTTAACTTTTTATTTAGGACTCACCTCTAGGTCTTTCTCATCTATTAACTTTGGTTGAACTTTTATATCTATCAACACTTACGGAACTTCTCATTTTTTGTCTAATGTCTAGTCGACCTCATCCCATTGGACTTCACCTCTCTAATAACATATGTTGGATTTTTAATTTTTAAAAGATATTTGATTAATACCAATTTACTTGGATTTCAACCATCTGCAACACCTATTAGACTTTCCTATCCTATCAAATTTTAATCAATTTAAATCACTTGGGCTTCAAACATTTCTCCTATAAGGTTGTTCTCACGAGATGAGATGGCTAATATAT
>JBBUKS010050095.1:0-10170 GCA_038050645.1 Hedychium gardnerianum
TAGAGCTTTCTAAGGAGAGCTTTAAGATGAGGATTGGGAGTGTGTAGAGCACTTGCTTCAATGATTGATTTATGGAAAAAAAATATGGAGTAAATATGATTGTCAAGCGGGTAAGAAAAAGGCTGCTTGACAAAAGTGACAAGTCCAAAAAAGATTACAGATTGGATTCCTGGTTAGAGAAAAAGTCCTAACAAATTTGGTGATCGAATGTTAGGTAAGAAAGTCCAAGAAAATAGGAGATTGGATTCTTAGCAAAAAGAGAGCATTAGTAGATAAGGAGATCGAATGCTAGGTGGATGTCTGGATGAAGATTCTGAGATGAGAAAACACTAGGTATGAAAGTTTAGGGAATAGAAGGTCTCTCAAACACAAAATAAATTAGAGATGAGGGTAAAAGAAGTTAGATATGAGTCATTCATTAGAATGGATGAGAAATACTGTAATAGTCAATTATATACGTGTATCAATTGACTGTTATACACGAGAAAAGAAGGCAAAGACCTCGCTAAACCTTGAATTTGATTATGTATTGGTAGTAATTCACTGCCAGACATATAATAGTCGATTGCTTGAGTCAAACAATGAATTTGCTTGAGGTTTTTCACATCAGTCGATTGAAGTAGGCAAACCACAAAATCAGTGGGGTTTTTGCATCAATCAAGTGCATGAGACAGAGCAGTTCATTGCTATAACCAAACCACGAATGGGTTTAGGGTTTTGGCATCAATTGATTGCTAGGATCAAGTTGACTGATGAACGAACACAAGAAGTTGTGGTTTGCATAGTAACTTTAGCAATTGAGTCAAGCAGTTCATTGGCCGAAGTTCTAAGAACACAAAAGTCTTGGCAATTGGCTGTTGTACTTTGACTGAACATTATCAGTCGACTGTTATTCAATTTCAAATACTAATTCAAAGATCCATAGCGCGATGACCATTCAACTAGAAAATCAACACCAAGATTTTAAGCAGCCGATTAGAGTTGTAAGATCAATCGACTAGTGTCTTAAGAATCATGTTAGTGCAATCAGTCTCTAAAATTTTGATGTTTGACAAGCAACATGAGTTGGTCAAGGTTGACCAAGTTGTTAAGAGAATCCAAGAAAATCAATGTTGATTGAATGCTTGGGAGTGAGTGAGTGAGTGAGTGAGAAGTCTAAGTAGGTCAATGTTGACTAAATGTTTGGTAATTAAGTGAGAAGTTCTAACAGGTCAAGGTTGATCTAGGTAAAGGAAAAGTCTAATCGAGTAAGGTTGACCGAATGACTAGTAAAAGAAAAGTTCAATCAGATTAAGGTTGACTAGAAGATTGATAAAAAGAAGTCAAAGTAGATTAAGGATGACTGGCTACTTAGCAAAGAAAAAATTCTAAGAATAAATCTTAAGTAGTGAGAAGTCTTGAAGGAGTGAACTCCAAGTGAATCCTAGTTAGTGAGAAGTTTTGGATGAGTAAACTCCAAGCAAGTGAGACTAGTAGGTCAGGTAAAGGAGATTAAGGTGACTGAAATAGGGTTTCAGTCGACCAAATGATTCGGTCGATAGGACCAACATGTTCGATCGACCGAAGCATAGTAAAATGACATGGCAGATGATGTGTCAAGAGATAAGTCTCAAATAGCTAACATGTCATGGATAAGCACCGGCTTGATAATGTGAGAAATAATGTGGCATGGATAAGCATCAGCATGATGATGTGACATGAATAAGCATTGAAGTGCTGATGTGGAAGCTGAACTAGCAGAGATGATGCTAGATAAGTTTCAAGAGATAACATGACCAAGGATAAACATCAAGCAACTGACATGACAAAAAATAATGTAAGAATAGATTTAGAGAAGGCTTGATCAAAATAAGATAAGAATAGATCCGGATAAATTGTGAATCAATCGATCGAATAGAATTATTCGATCGACCAAAAAAAGTCTATAAAAGAGACTCGAAGCAGAGACTCAAAATCTACTCTTAATCTCTCTATGCTCTGTGCTCGAAAGTGCTCTCAGAAGTCCGCTTGTGTGACTGGGGAAGCACGAGTATTGCTCGTCATTCAAGGCTTCCAGACTGCATATACAAGTTTGTTTGTAACTATTATTTACATATACATTTATTTTCAATATACTTGTGTTTGTACTTACCCAATTAATTATGAAAAAAATTCGGACGAAACATCTATGATTCTCCATCGTACAAGCAAGACTATTCAAGATTTGGAGATGGCAAGCAGAATGGTTAATGTGAGCGGTGACTTTGAGACTAGTACACGAGATATTATATCATAAAATTTGAGAGATCAAATCCTGACTAATAGTCAGGTTTCTGTTCTTTTTTATATATTAGTCACTGTTCGAGCTAGCTAGATTAACTCCCGTAATTTATCTTTTCCGTATTGATCTTAAGATGAATTAATGGGAGCATTAGAAACGAACGTTTTGTTTTTTTATCGCCGTGAGTGATGACTTTACAACTGAGCCGTATTGAAGAAGTCATCTCAAAATTATGAGACAAATGCGAATATAATAAAAAATTAATTAATATTTTATTTAATGAAATTATATAGAGATTATCAGAATACTCGTGATATGTGGACTGGGATGATCGAGTTGCACGAGAAACCTTTCAAATTTAAATTCATGAGCATAAATATATTAAAGAGATTTTTTAAAATATATTTATTTTTATCTCTAGCCTACTGCTCAGGTGATTAGTCCAATGAAAAATCTGTCTGACGCTGCTCAGGTGATTAGTACCAGTAAGACTATTCAAGATTTGGAGATGACAAGCAGAATGGTTAATGTGAGTGGTGACTTCGACGATTAGGCCGCATTGAAGAAGTCATCTCAAAATTCCGAGGCAAATGCGAATATAATAAAAAATTTAATTAATATCTTACCTAATAAAATTATATATAGATTACAAGAATACTCATGATATGTGGACTGGGATGATCCAATCCTCAATATCATCATCAGTCCGTCTCAGAATCAACACAGAGGAGATAAATTATAAGGGTTAATCTAATTAGTCCGAATAATGACTAATACATGAGAGAGGATAAAAATCTGAATATTAATCAAGATTTGCTTTTTAGATCTAACTATGATAACACCTCATGTATTAGTTATCAGTCTATTTTGTGAGAATTATTTTAATTTGAAATAATTGAATTACGTAGGTCAATTAACTAATTTAGAAAATAATTGATAACGTGAAAGAAAGATATTTTGAGAATATGCTACGTGATTTGAATGGATATCATGAAAGTTAATTACACTAAATGAAAAATCCTAAAATCTACATGCGCGGATCAGTAAAATGTGTTGTAAAATTTTAAAATTTCCGATGTCATCATCCGTCTCCTAAAGCCAAAAAAAGAAGAAAAAAAAAAAAAAAAACCTCGATTTTGTGCCAAATTGAGATTGTGAACGAAGTGCGGAGCCATCATCACGCCTCACCATCCAAATCTCATGCCGTTTTGTTTCGTTTATTATTTTGCCGTTATTGGATGACTAAAATTAGGATGCAAAAAACTGAATACGGCGACGACGCAAATTTCCTCCTCGCGCATTGCCCTTCACCGGAGAAAGACCGGTAACGTCGTCTTCATCGCGGATGTAGTCAGCTAAGGGCATGCGTAGCAAAGAGGCAGCGAGAGATGACGAATCCCCTCGTTTTCCGGCTAGGCGTCGTCGCTCTCGCACTATCCATCGCTGGATTCGCCGTCGTCTACCGCCGCTCTCGTACCCGGCTGCCATCTCGCCCTCGTTCCTTTTCCGGTCCGTTCTATCTTCAAAGGTCGAAAATCATCAAAATCTCAACTTGACTACGTCGTTTATGTTTGATGTTTCATGTTCTCAGGTGCCAAGTCGCCATCCATTTGTAAGTCTGCCGCGATTGGCCTCAAAGAACTCCGACTTCTAAATGGAGTAAGAACCAAGCATCGTAGTTATAATTCTCTCTAAAAGGAAACTGGAATGACATTTGCATTTTGATTCAAGGTCACAACAGCTTTTACAAAGGTCGTCACCAGCACATCCACAATCACCACCGCGATCACAACCACTAGGACCACCCTCGTGCGTTTGCCTCTGAAAAGCTCTGGTAATCTGGACAAGGCCTTCCTTTTCTTCGAGTTCGATCCGAAGAAATCGGAGAATCAAGAAGATGGTGCAATGCAGGAAGAGATAACAAAACTGAGGAACCAGGTTTGGTCCCTCCAAGAGAATGAGAGGGGCCTGGAACTCCAATTGCTGGAGTACTACGGGATGCAAGAGCAGGAGGCTGCTGTCAGGGAGCTTGAGAACCAAATCAAGATTAATTCGGTCCAGGCCAAATTAAACTCTTTAAAGATTGAATCTTTGCTTACAGACAACCAGAAACTCCGAGCTCAGTTGATTGATTACTCGAGAGCGGCGAGTGAACTCGAGGCTGCCAAAGGAACAATCAAACTCCTCCTCGACAGGAAGTTGAAATCGGACAGCAGCGAACCAGAGGAGAAAGTGACATCCCTGAATCGGAGAATTGAAACAAAAGATGATGAAGAGATAGCGAGAAGGGTGAACAGAATGGAGGAGTTGGAGTTCGGAATTGCAAAACTCAACTGTATGAATTCGAGATTATCTGAAGAGAACTTGGATTTGACAAGAAAGTTGGAGCTACTGCAAGCTTCTGCAGCTGGAGATCAAAAGGTAGTGTGCTGTTGTTGCTCTACAATAGGATTTTTAAAGGGCAAAAGTTAAAATGACGTTCTTTTTTGTATCGAATCATCAAAAAGGTGCCTTATTTGAATTTTCTAATTATCAAAAGAGTATTTCATCTTCGTTTCCTGTCAAATAAAATAATTATCTTTCAATATTATCCATCTCCCACTTAAATCCTGAACATAAGATACATTGTAACAGTTACGATTTCATAACTACATTATGTAAGATTTTTTTTTAAGACTAAAATTATTTAAAACCTCTTTAAAAACTTTTAAACAATATTTTTTGAGTTTGAAATCGAGCTATTATGAATTTCATCCTATAACTAATTATAGATCTCTGAATAAACTTCGATTTGATATATTATGCATCATGTAGTTCAATCTGAGTCAAAAATTATAATCTCTCAAAATTAAGTATTTAACATTCACATTATAGCAGATATGAAATCGTTGCTACTATAACTATGTAACAACTATATTTTTGTAGTTCATATAATTGAGTTGTCACATAATTATAGTAATTATGATTTCGTAGCTGCTATAATATGAATATTAAACCCTAAATTTTGATATGTCATAATTTTTTATCATTAGATGCGAAATATATCAAATCGAATCTAAATTTATAATTGATTATGAGATAGCACCCATAATATCTAAGTTTCAAGCTCAAAAAACTTTATTGAAATTTTTTTTTTTGGAAGCTCTAAATTATTGTAGTCTTAAAAAATATATATATATTATAATAACTACGAATTCAATAAAAAGTGTCCTATTCAATTTTTACCCATTTTTAAACGTCAAATTCACTATTTCATCTAACTAAAAAAAATAAGAAAAAATCTTTTGGAGTCTCTTGTATGTGTTCAACTGTTTGTTTGATTTCAATTTCTATTGCAGGGCATCGCAGTAGAGGAAGCCGACGAAACGAGGGAATGTAATGAGAAATTGATGAACGAAATAGAACAGCTGAAAACCGATCGATGCGCCGATGTTGAACAACTTGTTTATCTGAAATGGGTCAATGCTTGCCTTAGGTACGAGCTTAGAAACTATCAGCCACCACATGGAAGGATGGGTGCGAAAGATCTCAGCAAGAACTTGAGTCCCAGGTCGGAGAAGATGGCAAAGCAACTCATACTAGAGTATGGAAACTGTGATGCAGATCATGAGAAGAGCTTAAGCTGTATCGAATTTGATTCCGAGGATTCTTTCTCTTCGCCAGCATCCACTGCATATCTCGAAGAGGCTTCCTCCTCCTCCTCCTCCTCGAGACATGGCCACTCTAAAAGAAAGAAATTCCTTAGCAAGCTAAAGAAGCTTGTGTTGAGTAAACACAACCACAATTACAACAAAGTACTTTTAAATGCTGATAGAGCTCCAATAAGCCCCAGCAGTTCTGGAAGAAGGGTGTCGTTCTCCGTAAGTTCGATCGACGACATGATCGGAAGAGATTCATGTAGTAGCCTATCACCAAGCATGACAGATCAGGAACACTCTCCGGCCAATCAATCTGTGGACATCCAAACATATAATGAGAAGGATGAAAGCTATAAAGGAGAAGCAGCAACACCCAGTAGATTTCAGAGAATGGCTCCGGGCGATGATGATGCTGCAAGAGAAAACGACACTCCGGAAAAGGCTGAGATAAAGAAGTTGGCGACTGCGCTGAGTGAATCAAGAGGTGAATTCAAATTTAACAGGAATTCACATTGGAATTGAATTGACCCACCCCATTTAATTTAAATACTGTGAATTGGTTTTTTGTATGTTAAATCAATTGCTTGATCATTCATGGGATTTTAGATGGACTTAGTGGGCACTGACTAGGAGAAAAATCGTTAAAAGTTTCATGAATGAGACAAATAATATATGGTTGTAATATCTACAACTTGTTTTTAGTCTTAGACAAAGTGGTGGGCAAAAGGTTAAACAAGACCTGGAAATGGAAGAATCCAATTATGTGATAGAAATGCATTGATGCTTTAACCTTAGCAAGTTGATCGAGGCCATTTTAATTTCATCGAAAATACAGTGAGGGATCTAGGAGTTTTAGACGACTAAAATGAGACCATAGATAAAAGTTATAATCAATGCCTAACAATTAATGTTTTAAATGAATAATTGAGTTATACTGACTGATGTCCACTTGGTAATGTTTTTTTTTCTTGATGTCTACTGTTTGGATCTCTTTGCCTATGCTGAAGATATACAAAGCCAAAGCAAAATCCCATTAAACATGCATTAATGTCTCATTTTTGTCACATGACGAAGCAAAATCAAGTTAACTAACTTTTACGGAAAGACTTCTTTAATCCCTCGTTTTATGAAATGCTTCATTTTCTGCAAAAGAGACATGAGCATGTGAAATTGCTTTCCAAGGCGTCTCCTAATTGGAGCAAAAGGTGAAGGCCCTTCCAAAATAGTCTCGTATTATCTGAAAGAGAATAAATGACGCGAAATATTTGTCTTAGCGCATCGATCCTTTGCATAAGGATGTCAATCGAAGGCATCTCCCAATCTTCCATGCGAGTGAGAATAGTGATTGGTGTAGCTAGTGATGAGCCAGTAACAAAGCTGGCTGGTGCAGTAGAGATGTTGGGTTATCAGAGGAAAGGAAAGAATGTTTCAGAACCAAAACTCTGAGAACTTGGAATCGATTCCTTCCCCTGCCTTTAACAACATCCACTATTTCTTCTTAATCACATAAAAGTTTCAGGAATCATGAGTCACACTGCACTTGCAATCTTAGAATAAGTGCAGTTTGAATATTCGGTAATTGACAGAAGGGCGCATTTAAAGACTTTCAAATTTTTTAAATGACAAACTTATTTCCTATTTTACTTTTCCTATCAATCAATGTGTGTGGTGTTGAATTTAAAAAACAACATTACTGTAGTACTGAATTTCAAAAATTAATATTAGTGTTAATTTTCAAATATCAACACTACTATTATTTAATTTTTAAAAATCAGTATTAATTTTTGAAATACAATAACATATTGATATTGTTATTTGAAATTCAATATTATAGTGATATTGTTATTCTTTGAATACATCATTGTAATAGCTAAAAACAAGTAAGCTCTTGAAAAATCTGAAAGTTATAACTCATGATATCTTTGTGAATGCATTTCAACACTGATTCTAGTTATTGAAGAGCGACACTGCCTTGTGGTGTTCCTGCGGGAGAGGACAAGGTCGGCGAGACAGCAGCGCTGCATTCCTCCTCGTGGAGAAACCTAGTTTGCTTCGCGATGAACGCCTCGACAACTCGCCGGAACTCCTCCGCGTCTGATGCCTCCGCCGCCTTCTCGTCTTCGTGATCCTGCACTAACTTGGTTCCCTTCGCCAGTCCTGGATCCGTCGCAGCCCGCCGGAGCCCAGGCCGCGCGCCCCGTCGCCGCCTCGTTCTCTCAGACCGGCTCCTTCGGTACGCCGGCGTCTCGAGGCAAACCTCCTTGTCATCGTAGATCACTTCTTCACGCAGCGACGGCGCCTGGGAGCAGGGTAGGTGGCCGCCGCTACCGCGGCTCTCGAGGAACTCTTGGTAGATATCGGCGGCGGAAGCGGAGAGGGAGTGCGAAGAGTACCGTTGGTGGGATTTGGAAAAGAGGAGGAGAACGATGGCGTTGCCGATGAGGAAGACGAATCGGGGACTGAGGAGGAAGGCGGCGAGGCGGCGGAGTAAGTCGGCGGAGAGGCGAGCGGCAGCAGGAGCGCGGGAGGAGGACCAGGAGAGGAGGAGGACGGCGGAGGCAGCCTCGAAGCAGCGGAGCAGCATGCCGATCTGGCGGAGCCAGTGGTGTCGCCGCATCGCCGTCTCCTTTTCCGCTCGCCCTTTCCACATCGGACGGGTCGCAATCAATCAATCGAGATCAGGAGAAGAGGAAGGAAGAGGAGGGATTTTCGTAGAGGATGACGAAAATTTAAGTTAGGGCACTCCGATAGTGTTCGATCTGAGCGCGTTTTATAGGCACGCAAAGCTAATTTATAGGTGCAATTGTTATAACTTAGGATTTATTTTACACGACTTATTATTTTTTATTTTTTAAAAATATTTTCATAGCCACTTCGTTTTAAATTAGTGCAAAATGTAACGAATACAAAATACCTTATTGGATATCGACAGAAGCAGAACCAAAAAAAAAATTCGAGAGGCTGAATTACACAGATACTTTTTTGTGTGACTAAATAAATATATTTAATAATTAAAATTTTACATCAACAACTATAAAAATGATAAAAATATATTTTCAAAGTATAATTATAAAATTACTGTTGATTGACACTAGATGAAGCATTAGTCTTGGATGTGGACCTGCTAGCTACTTCGACGAGTCGATACAAGAGGAGGCAATTGAATTCTATGAAACTGTATTTGTTGAAAATATTATAATATTTGCTCATTTTCAACTGAAAAAAAAATATCTTTCTCAATATATACAACTAGACTATTATTCATATATTCTTCTCTCATTCTATTACGTAAATCAATCTTCACAGTCTTCATTGTAGAAAAAACTCGTTCAACGAGAGCAATTGCAACTGGTAAAACTAATGTCAACTCTATCATACGATAAACCAATGAAAAAATCAAATATTTTTCAGTTTCAACCAATTTCTGAGCAAGAATTTTCAAGTCATCAATTAAAGAAAATTGAGGATCATCCTGCAAATTATAAAAGTAACTCATAAGTTATTGTTCCAAAAATAAATAATCAATACCAAAGAAGTCCTCGTGATAAAAATCAACAAGACGGATGAGTTTACAAACATCAAATTGAGAGAAAAAATTTCTTAAACGAAGACACGCTATGCAACAAAGTAATTGTAGAATCAAGGACACGTGAGAGAGGTGGGGGGATGAATCACGTGTTTTAAAAAACTTATCTTTTTCACGGTTTTGAAAATTCTTCGAAAACTTAGAGTACGCAGTGGAAAAATAAAAGAGAAAAACGGAAAAGAAATTACACAGTTGGTTTTATTTGGTTCGGAGCCTTCGCCGACTCCTACTCCAAGGCCCACGACCCTTCAGATCGTATCACTGGGCAATCCATTAATACCATTTTCTGGCAACCCCCGGAAGAGTGACCCGATTACAACATAAAGTTAGTGTAACAATCCTACACTAACATAATTAAGAATGAATGGTAAATAAAGTGAACTGGTTACCAACACTATTAATGATGACGATGTTGGCTTGAGTGTTGGTGAAGATCTCAGCGTCGAGTGATGCTTGAGCGTGTTCTTTTGCGCAGAGAGTCGAGAGGAGCGTTCGAAGTCGTTTCGTTGTTCTTCTTGTCTCGAACGCAGGCCTCCTTTTTGTAGAAGAACTTGATCACATTCGATCCACTGAACTCGTGATCAGTTTTGACTGATCGAAGTTTATCGATCGACTGATAAACTTGTTCGGTCGACTGATCCATCTGAATCAGCCCAGCTTCCCGTCCAGATGCTGTCTCTTCGGGA
>JBBUKS010050105.1:0-10169 GCA_038050645.1 Hedychium gardnerianum
CACGGATCCGGTGGCAAAGGATCTAGGGCTTTCCGCTGCGCATTTGCGTGTTTAGCGCCCTAGAATTCCTTACAAAAAAAAGGTAAACAAATACTTAGTTCAAATGTAAACAATTACATCGTAGCTACTTCCTAATCCTAGAATCTGGAGAACTACTCTATAGAGATGGAGTTACAACTAAAATACATGAAAAATAGCATTCTACAACTCCAAACATGAAATAGAGAGAAGAGAAGTCTTATCCAAGTGTTGCCCATGTCTTCGGAAGAGTCTCCAAGCTTCGATGGTGGATGGATCGTTGTGACAACTAGTGGAGTGGTTGCTCTAGGGTTCCCTAGAAAGAGGAAAACCCTCCTCTAGGGAAGGGGGTGGATCCCCAAATCCCGGATGCCCTAACAAGAGTTTTCTTTGATTATTTTATAGTTTCCCCTGCCTAACTTCTTAGGGATCCAAAAAAAATGTAGTTTTTAGCCCTTAGACATGATTTTCTTGAAATTATTTTCAATTTGATAGGTCATAGGCCCATTGGCTCTACTCAAGCTAAAAGTTATGCATGTTTGAAGTTTGGTCTACTAAACTAGGCTACCTCAAGACAGAATGATACGGTTGTGCCTGAGAGGCACGACTGGGTTGTTTTGATTCTGGAGTGAAAAGCACGATCGTGCCTGGGAGACACGTCTGTGGCGGAGGTTCTGGATGACACTAGAGTGAAAATCATGGTCGTGCCTGGGAGGCAAAGTCATGGCGGAGGCTTTGGATGGATCTGGATTGAAAGCACGGTCGTGCCGACTGTGTCGGAGGCTGTGGACTCCGTTTTTACTCCATTTTGTGCCAAATTTCATCTGGAGGAGCATGCTCATGTGGACATGACCAGAGCGTGTTTCTTGATTTAAACTTCAATTTGATGGCTTTTTAATACCTTTTTCTTCTCGTATATGATCCACGATCATGTACAATGTTAGAAATGGACGTTCTAAGGCTTCTTGGCTCCATTTTAGCTCTGAATTTGCGTCCTATCAACAAAAAGCAGTATCTAAACTAAAAGAGTAAAATAATAAAAATGAAGATGTGAGAATGTGAATTATGTTCATGAAATATCACAGAATGTATGCTAAACAATGCTAAAAATCACATAAGAAACACACACATCATAAGGTCGACCAAAATGATGTCAAATCAATAAGGGGATGAGAAAGGACCATTGAGTGGATGAGCCTTATCTGCCACATCATCAGTTTTTGATCGACCGAATGGCCTATCCGGTCGACCAAACGAACCATGTCAGCAGCTCGAACAGAGGCTCTAAAAGGAGGCGAGGAGCTCCATTGAAAAACACACATCCACGACCAATGCTTTAATTTCCTCTAAGTTTTCTTTCTACATGTACTCAGTTGTTGTAAGAGACTTCTCCTCCTCTAGTACTTTGCTGAAGAAAAGAAGGTTAGCGGACATGCGCTAAACTTTACATAAAGACTTAGACGTAACATCCTGGGGGGTTGTGAACCAAGTAAAAGATTCTATCTCTTTCTCTTTTTATGTTTGTTTATTTATGCTAATGTGTGTGTCTTTGCTAAGACGATAGCAAGAGAAAAATATTATTTTAAATTGCAGGAACGCTATTCACCCCTCTCCTCTTGCAATCCGAACCGCTTCCGCCACACTAACACAATTGTATCTAGATTTGCCAAACATGAAACAAAAATTAAGTTCTTCTAAATGACAACACTACAAATATATTTTCAAAAATTCAAAAGTACATAATTTCCTAGCAAACTCTAAAGACACCTATCGCCTCCACTTTTGCCTTCTTGTCAATTCCCGTATAGATGAATCTGTCAGCATCAATTGACATTCAGCTCCATATGTAACCGTGCATATAGTTACACTTATTTGAATAGTTACTTTCATATCTATCCACCAAGTGTTAATAGGTATAGTGACTAGGTTGACTTTTAAACTAACAAAGTTGAGAAGTAGACCTTTCTTGATACGCAATTGACGTATCTAGTGCAATTCTTCGTCAAATGACTTTCCTTTTTACAAAAGTAATAAGTTGGGTCCAGATCTTGTTTCTTTTGCACCTTATGCCCTAAAGCCCCAATCACTATAGGTTGTTTTCCCTTTCTCTTACTATTATCCTTTTTCCTTTTCTTATTTGAATGTTGAGATGAGGATGAAAAGTGGATGTGTCATGCATTAATCTCTTTTCTTCCTATACACTGAGCTATGAGCTAATTTAGTGTCGATTTCTCCTTTTGAGTATTATAACTTATCTTAAAGGGAGTAAACTATATAGGCGGAGAGATCAACACTAGGTTCACAATGACGCTTTCAAACATTTCTAGCTTTAGTGTCCTAAGCCTTGTAACTATATTCGACATCTTCATTATGCACTCTCTAATTCTACCATTTCCGTTGTACTTGTTGATGCTGGGAGCACAACATTTAACCCAGAGTTTTGATTTATGACTAAGGTTAAAGTTAGATTTATTGTGATCTAACAATTTGGTGTCAAGTATGTAGGAGCAAATTACTTGAAAATTGGTGAAGTCATAATTGGGAACCAGACAATGGAAAAATCCTAGTGAAGCTAGACAAATAAAGTCCTAGTTCGGAACTAGACATTGGCTGAGTCCTAGTGGAGCTAAGCATTTGAAGTCCTGATTGAGAATTAGGCAGGAGTTAAGTTTTGGTTGGGAACCAAGCAAGAAAGTCCTAGTTGGGAATCAGGTGAATCAAGTCTAAGTGGAGTTAGTTGGGAGCTGAAGGCTTGGCAGACAAGTCCATGTGGAGTTAGCTGGAAGATGAAGGCTAGGCATACAAGTCCAAGTGGGGTCAGCTGGGAGTTGAAGGCTTGACAAATAAATCCAAGTGGAATTAACTGAGAGTTGTAGCTTGGCAACTCACACTAGATGAGTTAGCTAGGAGATAGACATTTATACAAAGTAAGTGTGAGTAATTTTATATATTCTATCATACCCAATACGTATAACCATTGCAGGGAAGCAAGTTCAACGGTTCCAAGTGACCGGAGGGAGTCTGGGGTGACTAATAGACCATGTGTCATACCATGGTATCAAACAAATTAAGTATTGAACATCTTTTATACTAATGTAGCATAGAGATAACTCGGGTCGTCTCCCAATGAATGCAATGGCAGAGTGATAATCAAGGATCGTGTTATTTGTGTTCTTGAGATTTTTGCTATGGAAATGGGGTGTTTGGATTTTGAATGCTAAGGCTAAGAAATGAAAGACAATGCAAATAATGAAAACTAACCTTAATAAATGGAAGACAATGCAAGTAAAGGAGACCTAGTCTAACCTAAACTAAGATTGTAAAGAAATTAAAAGCACATAAAGTTAGCAATTAACGACACTAAGCATGAAATGAAACTTATAGCAATAAATAAAACCTAATATAATCTAACATAATGACATCCAAATGAAGAACTAGAACAAACACCACTAACTAAATTCAACAAGAAAAGCATTGTAAGAATTTAAACTAACCTAAGTGCAACAATTAAATCCTAGCTAAGTTAAGAAACGATTGAACCCTAATGTGTGCAATTTAAACATGGGAGATCATCAATTTAATACAAGCAACCAACATAATCACTCAACATCAACAATTCACACACAAACATGAATAAAACAACCCATAACATAAAGGCATCACCCAAGCACTTGCTGATGTGATGGATGGAACTTGTGGAGGACGACGAGCATAAAGGAAGCTTCGGATGTGGCAACTATCCGAAGTAGAGGAAGCTGTTCGAAAATATAGAGGGCTCTCCTCTTCTAACCCAAAGAGGAGAGATGACTGTGGGATCGCCAGAAGGGAGTTGATTCTCCTCTTCTAACCCGAAGTGGGGAAATGGAGGGGCTACTAGTTCAGAGAAGCTGTTGTTCAGAAGTGTCGAAGATGAACTCTCCTCCTCTTCTAACCCGAAGAGAAGGGAGAGGGTTGCCAAAACACAAAGGGGGCTGATCAGAGGTGGAGGAAGCGAGTTCTCCTCTTCTAATCCAAAGAGGAGATGAATATGGGGTTGGAAGAACTCTTCTAATTCGAAGAGGAGTTGTGGTGGGGAAGATGAAGCTTCGGTTCCTTCTCTTCTAACCCAAAGAGAAGTGACCGGAGTTGATGATGATGGTCGAATCTCCCTTTTCTAACAAGAAGAGAAGAGGTGGTCAGAGATGGTGAAGAAGGATGGATGGATGACCCCTTGTTGATTCCGGGATGGAGGTGTGAGGTGGAGGTCGGCTGCTTGAGGAGTGGAGATGGTGTCGATGGCTTGAGATGGAGCTTCCATGAGTTAGGGTTGCGGTGGAAATGGAGATGTGGGAAAGAGAGATGGCCGGCTAGCGATGATGAAGAAGGTGGTGGCGTTGCCGGCCTTGGTGGTTGATGGAGCAGAGGGAGAAGGGGAGTGTCGAGTAGAGGGAAGGAGGCATGGAGAGGAATTGGGAGGATGAGAGATTTGGGGATCTTCCATTAGGTTTCCTATTGGATTGGGTTTTGGGTTGAGAATAGATGGGCTAGATCTAATCTTCTAAGAAGTGAATAAGAGAAGAACCATTGGGTTTTGGGTTTGGGTTGAAGAGAGAAGATGCAGATCCATTCTAAATGGTGGTCGAGGTGGCCACCTAGGCACCGCCTAGGTGGGAGGCGGTCATCAATCGCACCGCCTTAGGCAAAGGTGGTACTTTAGGCGTTCAAATGGCTCCGATGTCGGCGCTCCATGATCCCGAATGCATCGTTCGAGCCCGACAACAGGCCTAGACGCGTCGTGTTGTCCTAGAGATGCATTCGGACTCGTCATGCGGTCTCGGCGATGCGTCCTGACTTGTCACGCGCACTGCGGGTGAAATAGTGATAAGAGACTGGAGTTAGGTTTTAACTTGGGTTCAATTAAATACTTTAGGTCAATAATTTTAATCAACTTCTAGCTATAATTGAAATTATTTAAATAGACTTAATGAAAGTCTAATAAAATTATCCTATTAATTTAATATATATATAATTTTTTTTATTTTTAAATATTTAGATTAATTTTTTTTTGTAGTTAATACAACCAAGAGGGATTATATATAATATTATGTATAAATAATAATAATAATAAATCAACTTCCTAGGCAGTAGGCGGTCATTGATCGCCTCGCCACCGCCTACCTCCATTTATAATACTGACCACACATAAATAAATAAAGAATAAAACAGGCTCAGATCTCACTAGGTATATATAAAAATGATCAAACTTAGTCTACCAAAAATAGACTCCATTACAACACTAGCAACCACATGCAATCAAGGTATCCATTCAAAGCAATAAATCCCAAAAATTGATAGTCAAATTTAACTATATTTTATGACTTCTAAGATGATATAAGAGAATGCATAGGGAAAACAACTAAAAATCTAACAAAACAAACTCAACAACTAAGATTATTAAAGTGAAGGAAGAATATATACAAGAAAAAACCAAACAAAGTACAAAACAGGCAAGCAAAACAAACAAACAAAAAGGCAAACAAGAATAAGAAAAAGAAAAGAAAGGAATGGACTCCCCTGAGTTCCTAGAGATTGAAGATGGTTTATTAATAATAACCAAGCTGGGAGCGGGATGATCTGAGTGGAGGTCCTCCCCGGCGGTTGAAGATGATTCAGCTTTAACATCCAAGACGAGGATGGAATGGTCCAAATGGAGGTGAGTGCCTTCTCCATGTGATCAATGTCTTCAAGTTCAGCTCCCTACATCATCGCCTCCTCGACGGTCTCTCCAAGTGGTTGGAGATAGTTCAGCTGTAGAATCCTCTCTGGAGGTGGAATAGATGCAGTAGAAGTCAAGATCGCTCCTTCGACCATATACCTTTTGAAATTTCTTCCTAGAAGTTAGAGGCGGTTTAGATATAGAATCCACTCTGGAGTTATGATTATTGCATTTGATGTTAGGGCCTTCTACAGCAAAAATGTCAGAGTTGTTAGCATAAATGGGGGTGTCCAGTCTGAGGACCTCCAACACTCCTATGGAAATCAACTCATCTACATCATCATCCTTAATACCTAGAATATCTATAACCTCTGCACATTCATCTATCACAATATCACAAGCAGGAATAGATGGCAACACACAAATATCATCATCCTCAATATTTGGAGTGTCGACAACTTCATCTACACAACACAAAGAATCAGAGAAGTCCTGTAGAGCAACAAAATTAGAGATAGTAATATCACTAGCTCTATAATCTATCTCCTTGAGTACGTCAATTCCATCAGGAATAGTCTCTGAGTAAAACTAATTGGACTCTCGTGCTTGTCATTGGGAAACAGCTAATGCATCCATTTACATATGCAAATCCTGACTTGATTCCTCAGCTCATTGCTGGGACTGGAGATCAAAGGTTGCTTGTTGTTGCGTTAGTTGTTGTGTAAACTCTCGTGCTAGTTACATTAGTTGTTGCGTAAACTCCTTCATTTCTTGCACTAAGATCGCTGCTTGACTAAGTACAGGAGTTTTCTTGTTGTAGTCATTATAAAATCTCAGTGGACTCTGATATGCTAGATATTGCTCAGTGAATTGATATTGTGCATCTTAATACCTAAAATTTGAATGATCTATCCCCCCAGAATTATAGGTATTCGATAATGAGTCATACATATCTTGATGTTGAGATTGGGAGTATCCATACTGCTCTGGAATCTATTGGGGTTAATAGAACTGAGTTGAATGATCTCTCCAATCATAAATATGAGTGTTAGCAGCTAGATCATACGTGTTATGATATTGATGTTGGTAACACTAAGGCTTGCTAGGAAAAACATTTGCTTCTACTCTTTGATTGGCAAAGAGATAACCATCATTTGGGTACAAGATGAGACATTGTTCAATTGGATGGATTGAACTACCACACATACGACAGGAGCTCATTTCTGGCACTAGTTGCATTTGTTGAGATTGATTCCTGGTGTACTGTCTGAGAAAAAGACATATCTTATTAAATTGACTCTTTATACTCTGTTGCCAGTACCTAAATCATAAGCCTAATTAATGCCCCCAAATTGTCAAAATTTGGATCCATGGTTGCTGAAGTAATGTCCTGGTCTCAGCCGAAATACTGAAACAAACAAAATCACCCAACACAAGAAGCTTAAAAGATAAAACACATGAATACAATAGAATTAAGCCCTAAATAATTTTTGGATTTTTGTAAAAAAATAGAAAAATAATCCTAAATTATCAAACATCGTTGATTCCCCGACAATGACATCATTTTGATAGACCGTGTGTCATACCACAGTATCAAACAAATTAAGTACTAAACATCTTTTATATTAATGTGCATAGAGATGACTCAGGTCGTCTCCCAACGATGCAACGATAAAGTAATAATCTAGGATCGTGTTATTTATGTTTTTGAGATTTTTTCTATGAAAATGGGGGGTTTGGATTTTAAATGCTAAGGCTAAGAAATGAAGGGCAATGGGAGTAATGAAAACTATCCCTAATAAATGGAAGACAATGAAATGAAACCTAGAGCAATAAATAAAACATAATCTAATCTAACCTAATGACATCCAAATGAAAAACTAGAACAAACATCACAGCTAAATTTAATAAGAAAGGCATTGCAAGAATTTAAACTAACCTAAGTGCAACAATTAAACCCTAGCTAAGTTAAGAAACATTTCATCGAACACTTGGTGGACATGAAACGATTGAACCCTAATGTGTGCAATTTAAACATGGGAGATCATCAATTTAATACAAGCAACCAACATAATCACTCAACATCAACAATTCACACACAAACATGAATAAAACAACCCATAACATAAATACATCATCCAAGTGCTTGCAGATGTGGTGGATGAAGCTTGTGGAGAACGATGGCTGCGAAGGAAGCTTCGGATGTGGTGTCTATCAAGAGTAGAGCAAGCTGTCCGAAATATGTAAGGCTCTCCTAAAAAAAATGATTAACCAGGTCGGATAACGTTGGACCTGGGGTGACCGGCTCGGTCCAACGAAAGTTTTCCACCGGCCACCAGGGTAAATCGAGAAGCGCTAATAGAGGCTCATCCAAATGGTCAGCATTCTTAGGCTCGCTTCTCACTGGAGGAAAAATTTCTTGCAGTGCGCTGTAGTTGAGATTCGAACCTTAGATTCCTTAGTTATCTATTGGAGGGTCTAACCATTGCACCATTGCCTCAGGAGCTATGGAAGGCTCTCCTCTTCTAACCTGAAGAGGAGAGATGATCGTGGGATCGCTGGAAGGGAGCTGATTCTCCTCTTTTAACCCAAAGAGGGGAAACAGAGGGGCTACTGGTTCGGAGAAGCTGCTATTCGGAAGTGTCGAAGAAGAGATCTCCTCCTCTTCTAACCCGAAGAGAAGGGAGAGGGCTGCCAGAACACAAAGTGGGATGATCAGAGGTGGTCCTACTTGCTAACAGGACGCAAGGGAGAAAGAGGAGGAGGAGATTATGGACAAGGAGATGACTACTAGTAGTTGCTATTGTCTTCTTAGCCATCTTCCCTCAGCGTTCTTTTTTTTGTGACTTGCGGCCGCAGCGTTAAATAGAAGTCGCTGGTAGAAATAATTAAATATGCTGAAAGAAATAATTAAAAAGGAGACATGATATGTCACGCTATTAATTTCCTCCTCATTTAATTTTCTCCTTATCCTCAACCGCAGATCTAGATCTGGCCCCCCTCGCATAAGTTTTATACACTAGCTCTTTCAATCATCAAGAATTGTTTTTAAGTCGAATTGGGCGGAGTTCCAGTTCAATATAAATTCCCAGTTATTCAATTCAGTTTAAAGCAATCACCTCGCCCCCCTTCACTTATAATTTTCGTTATTTTTCTAATAACTACCAGAGCATTATTAAATTCATCAAAAACATATATGATACCCTGGAGCCGGATCAAAATCAGTCAAATCTATGTGATTTTACTTCTTCTCTCTTTAAAGGAGGTGACGAGAATATGCTGATTAGAGAGTTCTGGAGTTTTGGCCCAAGAGTTGTGTTGTTGTAACTGTTTGTTAGTTAGTGTTAGTTCACGAGTGAATACCCACGTTATATGAGATCTTTTATTATAAATTAAATAAAATTCATGATTTTAATACCCACTTTATATTTTATATATGGATAAAACAAAATAAAAAAATATCATATTAGATAAGATGTGGAAGTTGAGTAAGTCAAAAGATATAATTTTATCGGATAAGATCATGTAAGATCGTGTCAATCCTAAAAGTTAGGATTTGATCTCAACTTATATATAGTAGCTAACACTATAACGTGGGTATATGTGCTCGTGAGAGGGCGGCGATGAGAGACTCCAATTGTGCTCATGAGATGACCACTACAAAAAAACATGTATTTTGCGACAAATTTGGCAACGGATTTTCTTAAAAAATTCGTTGCAAAATATATTTGCGATGAATTCTGCAACAACAAAAAATTCGTTGCAAAAATAACGTCGCCAAAATTTACGATAAAATAATGTTAATTCGTTGCAAATTAGGCGACGAAATTTATTTTCATCGCCAAATTCATTGCAAAATTTTGCAATGAATGCAATGAATCTATATTCATTGCAAATTTACAAAATTTTGCAATGAATTTGGCAACAAATCTCATATTCATTGCCAAATTCCGATAAACAATATTTTACGATATATTTGCAACGAATCTGAAATTTATTGCAAAATTCATTGTAAAAATTAAAAAAATATTTCAGAACCGTTTTATTTCTGTAATCAATTTGCAGCGAATTTGGTGACGAAAATAAATTTCATTGCCAAATTCCAATAAATAGTATTTTACGATACATTTGCAACGAATCTGAAATTTATTACAAAATTCATTGCAAAAATAAAAAAATATTTCAGAACCATTTTATTTCTATAATCAACCTGTTTACATTTTAACAACAATACAAATGAACAAAATGACAACAATACCACTAACAACATCAACATCAAACAACACCAATAAAAACAACAACTACAACTAACGCATAATCAGCAACACCAATACATTGACAATCCAACTTGTTTCATCAAACAAAGATATTTCATATCTAAATGGAAAACAACTACAGCAATAACGCATACAAGGTTTCATCAAAATACAACCAACAACAATACAACTAACAACAT
>JBBUKS010050126.1:0-10168 GCA_038050645.1 Hedychium gardnerianum
AACCTTCTTAAAATGTTTAGTGAAAATAAAAGATTTTAGAGGAGGAAGTTCCCGAACCTTGGAAGTAATTGCATCGGTACTTCATTGTATTTTGGGTGTCGGAAGCGGAAAGTATTCGGTCTCATCATCGGTCGATTGAATGTTGGGGTCCTCGTACGGATTCATTATTTCCTTTCACCTGCGAGATCGAGATGATGAACCTCCACGGTTTCCTTCCATTGTAGTTGAAAATTGGAAATGAAATTGTGCAAAAATGAAAACTTGGAGTCGAAAACGTGTTTTCGCAGCGGAATTGAGAATGAGAGATTGAGAGTAGAGAAGATGTGTGTGAAAAAATGATGAAATGAACTTTTTATTTATAGAGTCGAAAATGTTGACCTGGTTACGGGCCCGGGCCTGGTCCGGGCCGGAGCCGGCCCGAGGTCGGGTCTATTGGTAGTGAAGAACAAGGACAAACAGAAATTAGTTAGCTGACATGAAGGTATCTAGCTCTGCCTTTTAGATAATAAAATACCTTTAAAAATATTGCTTAAGATGTATTGCAATGTTCAAGGAGGATGAATGGATCGGTTGAGATTAAATATGAGAGAGGCAAGGAAGATGAAATGCACAACGATAGTTAAAGATATCGATCAAATCCTAACGAGCTTTGTTTGTTCTTCACAGGGTATTGGTCCAAGAGTACTATGGATTGGGATCGGTGGCTCGATATTCTTCGGTGTTCTAGAGAGAACCAAACTGTTGCTCTCCCAGAACCGTTTTGATCAGGACCTGAGATCTTCTCAGTCGTGAAAGTTATTTCTGGTTTCTCGGAAGTGATCAACGAACCGTCTTCATTTGCCAATGTTAATTTATTTAGTTAGCTAGGGATCATTTTGACTTGTATCTATATCTTTTTAGGGGTTTAAAGCTATTGTTAGGCTTTGTTCTCTATTTCATTTTATTCTGCAAGAGAATTTAGACACAATCTATGAACAATATTCTTCATCTTAGACACAATGAAGTAATTCGTAGAATTTAGATATATTTTTGACAAATTGAGCAAGAATCTATACTTTTGAATAATACCAGACTTCAAATCTGATTAATTATTAGCTAATAAATTTATTTTAAATAATATACAATTATATTTTTTGTCGTAGAATTTTATAAAAATCATGACATCAAACTAAAAATTATTAATGATTAAATTCATATGGACGCATGTGAACCTACTTGGCAGCGTCGGTCACGGGATGATGCCGTCTTCCAAATCGATGCCGATAGAAACTTCTGGAAACAATATTTGAATCATTAATTAAAATACTCTTGTCGTTTGCTTAATAATCTAATATTATTCTTGATTAAAATACTCTTGCAATGGAAAGAAGAATAAAGTGATGAATTGCCATCAAACACTTGGGTGGGTTAGTGCTTTAAGTAAACGCAAATTACCCAATTAGGACGAGATTAGTTAGTCGGTGCCGTCCTTCTCGACATAATTAAATATGTAGTGCGCTGATAATTATGCAGATTGATTAATTACCATCATTATTTTTTTTTAAAATTTTACTGAAAGAGAATTCGATGCAGGAAACGTGTTTTGACTTGTGCTTTGACTTTTGTTAGTGGCTTTGCTTTTGATCAACATATTACAAATGGCTGTCAACGTTGGACGGTCAATTAAATTAATTGGTCGTCGGATTAAGGCAGTATTGCACTTTGACTTCATCAGAGATATATTAAATAACAACTTATTCAAAAAAATTATAATTTAATATAACTTGATAGTAATTTTAAATATTATAATTTGCCATGCCCAACTTCGTTTCGTGGGTCCCACGAAAACGAAAAACAATCGTGCCACTTGAGCGTTAGGGTAAATATATTACTTGAACGAGATCGCGCCACGTCACCTGACTCGACAAAGCAATCTTCCTGCGCCACTACGCTATCAAGGCTGCTCCCGCCCACAGCCACGTGTCCGTGTCATCCCCGAAAATATCTAATTCTCAACGGCTCAACCGGTCCAGATTGGAATGCTGGCTTCACTCCGATGTCATCGATTGTTTGCATTTAACCATCACATATATATATTTTTATAATAATCTTAAATTAAAGTTTAAATAAATAAATCTAAAAATATTAATTATTTAAATAAATTTCTATTAATATTTTTAAATTTATTTTAATTATTGATAAAAAAAATTCATAGAATTAAATCGATCGTTTCAGATTCGACTTTGACGTGTTATTCGATCTGATTAATTTTTTTTTTATAATAATTCAAACATTTGGTATATATTCCACCATTATATTTTTTTCACATAAATATTAATTTAAACAATTAAAGAAGCTCTAATTAAAAGGTTGATAATATTTTAAACAAATTAAACTTAAACAAAAAAACTACGCCAAAATTAAACTCCATTTCAGCAGCTCGATTTAATTTGCCTCAGCTATCAAACGAGTAGAGCTCGACACGCCGCCCCGTTTGGAAAATTATCGCAGGCTCCAACCACCGTCCAATTGCGTAAAGCACCGCCGCCCGTTGTCTCCCCATCGTCCACTTGTCCACTTGCGTCACCATAATCTCCACTCGACCCATTTTTTACGCCGCTGGGCCCGCCATCTTCATGCTACCGTGTCGCAGCTTGGGGGGCCTCTACGATGGGTGCCACTGCGAGGGCGTTCTGATGAGTGGCATGGCCATGCCATGGAACAGCGTTCCGCGCGTGGGGCCCGCGCGCGGTCATGCGCTAAAAATATCAACGCCACGTCGGACGGGGGAGAGTGGGGAGCGCAGCCCTCCCTCTGGGCCGCACACCGCGTATCGCCCAAGAATCTTTTGCTGCGCTCTCTCTTGCCCTCCCCCGATCCCAAAATATTGTTTGCTTGATAAAACCCAATACGGTTTTTTTTATAATTATAAGAAAACCCATCCATCTCTCTGGCACAACAAAAAAATAAAAATCTTCTCTGCTCTCCTCCCTTCCGCTTAGTGTCACTCCCTTCCCAAAGTCAAAAACCAAACTCTACTCTGCGAAAGCTCTTGGAAACCCTAGCGTCAGATCAAACGATCTGTCCAGGTACGTACGCGCACTCTCCATTTTTTCGTGATCTTGGTGTTCTTTTATTGTGTGGATTTCTTTAATTTAGCCGTCCTTTTTGTTTTAGTTTCTTAGGGATTCTTAACGTTCGTTCCATCTGTCTGCAGTAAGATATATGAGTTTCTTTATTCGAACGTTTCTTTAGCTAATTCCGTTGCGTGGATTTTTATTTTTTTTTGCTCGGGATTATTGTTTCTAGTGGTTTTTTTTTTTGTGATTGCTGTTTCTTCTGCAGAAATTTGAAGATTGATGTGCTTTGAGGTCGGTTGAGATGGTCAGTGAGGTTTTAGGGGGATTGAAGCTGGACCTTGATGACTCGAGAGCTTCATTATCCTGCTTTCTGTCAGATCTTGGATCGAGTTTTAAGTATTAGGCCGATGAAGTGGTTAGGCCGATGAAGTGATTTAGAACCTTTGTCATTGACCGCTAAACAATATATTGGTTCTGGGGTTTGCTTGGTCTAGGCAAGGGAAAATATTACAGAGGCTTTTAGCTAAGAATGTCTGTCACGAATGAGAAGTGGATTGACGGCCTCCAATTCACGTCACTCTTCTGGCCACCACCCCAAGATGAACAACAAAAACAGGTACACAATGAAAACGATTGTTTATTTGTTTTCCAGTAGCTCTCAGCTTCCTTTCTTAGATATTGTTTCGTTATGTCTCTCTTTCCTTCCGGTGATTACTTGACGAGCTTAGTTTATTTTTTCTGCAATGTTTAGTTACCTCATCAGGGTTCATATAATCAATATATTTTGATATATGTAGACACTAAAAGTTGCAGTATATAAATGCTTTATGCATACATTACTTACAAGAAGTTACAGTTCCTGCTTCCCTTTTTCCCTAAAATGAAGAAAATTTTGAGGCAATAAGATGTAGATATTTAGACAATATTAGGTATATGAAAAGAGATAGAGAAAATATATTTATTAACTATTTAATGAACTTCAACAGATAGCTTAGTTTTAGAGGTAGGAAACTGTGACCAATTCAAAATCATTGATCTGTATTTAGAATTAGATAAAACGAAGTAAAAGATATAAGGAAAAAAAATCAAATATTGGCAAAAATGAGGTTAGAAAATTTTGATACGAGCTGATCACATGACCTAAACCTAAAAAGTAGTAGTTTTAAATAGTGTATAGACATGTTCAGGTCATAATTCATAAATATGTCACTACACAAAAAATGTCATGTTTAGATCCCACAAAATATGTTCAGGTCCAATACCCTGCTGTATTGAATTCAATCACCGGCACCAGGTTGACCATTAAGTAGTCCAGCTGGACAAACTGGGCAATTAGCTGAAACCAAGAAAAATATCCAAAACATTCAGATCTTTAGAAGGTCAAGATGCTGCATATTGAGTGAGAGAGCCTGGCAGTTAACATGATCCCAGGCCTTTGTGAAATCCAACTTTAGAGCTATAGCTTATTTTACCTGATAAATTGATAGTTTTGGTGGCAACAATGGACATTCTTTCCCTGTCAACAATGCTAACTAAGAATGACCAACGATAATGTGATTAAATAAAAACAGTTTCTTAATCTATCTGCAAGGACATGGAGATACTTTTCAGAATAATGTGAACAAGTAAAAAGAGTTTGAAATCCTTCACCTTCTAAACATCAGTCCTCTAATAGTGATGAATGCAGTATTCAGTCATCTAAATACATTCCTTGGATAAAATTTTTTGAATAGGAGAATCAAATCCTGAGAGACTACTTCCTAATAATCTTAGATGAATTCACAGGTAATAATACAATTAGGTTCTGGTGACATATGCTTACCAATCTTTAAAATGCCAAGCTTTTTCTCTTCCTCTATAAAGTAAATAGTCAGGCTAGATAAATTGAAGGACTTTACTTGGTTAGTTAAAAAAAGTTTGCCAGATGAAATATTGAAGACATATCAGTAGGTGATCCCAAGAGTTATTTGCGAAAACTGGTAAACTCATTGTGAATAGATGTTAAATTACAACACAGTTTCATTAATTATTAAACAAGAGAGTATCTTTTTCTCTTCCTTCGATTGGCTAATTGTTCAAATCCATAAATGAATTAAGTATCAACAAATAACTATGAAGCCAAGAATAAATAAAGACGTTGCAATTTTTTGTATCTCTATGTGGTAAGTCAGGTTTAAGTATTTTTTTGTCATTCATTTTAATGATGACTAATAGATTTGGCTTTTCCTTAAGGCCCAAGTCATTGCCTATGTTGAATATTTCAGTCAGTTCACTTCTGAGGACTTCCCAGAAGATATAGCTCAGGTATAATTATCATGCCAATCTGTTTTTTGTTCTAAAGACTACTAGCATATAAATATTTTGCTGTATTAACAAAGTAGTGCTTCAAAAGACTCATTCTTGTTTCTGCTATTTGTGCAGTTAATCCAAAGTCACTATCCCTCTAAAGAGAAGCATCTTTTGGATGAAGTTCTTGGTATTGGCTTATTCACACCTTACTACTGTCAGTTTCAAGTTATTGCTATCTCATTTCCAGTGTCAAGTTGCTGACTCCAGATTCCTGCTTTTCTTAATTTACAGCTGTATTTATTTTGCATCATCCAGAGCATGGTCATGCAATTGTTCATCCGATCCTTTCACTTATAATTGATGGGAGATTGGTGTATGATAGAAATGGCCCTCCATTTATTTCTTTCATATCCTTGGTCAGCCAAAATTCAGAGGTACAATATTTTGTGAAAGTATATTATCTTACCATCCTAATCCATTCTTTTCAAGTATGGTAATATTTTATCTTAATTTTGAAATTCATGTATAAATTCACAATTTTCAGTAATTTATTTAGCCAATTAATTACTGCAGAAAGAGTATTCTGAGCAATGGGCTTTGGCATGTGGGGAAATTTTACGCATTTTGACTCACTATAATCGGCCAATCCACAAGGTTGAGCATCATAATTCTGAAGCTGAAAGAAGCAGTAGTAGTAACTTTGCCACAACAAGTAAGTCTGAGAAAGAAACATCTACTCTAGTTCAACAGGAGCATGATAGGAGGCCACTGCGACTATTATCTCCATGGATTACAGACATCTTACTTGCTGCACCATTGGGCATTAGAAGTGATTATTTTAGATGGTATGTATCTGAATTTTGCCTCTTGTTCATAGGTTTTCTTCAATCCAAATTAAGTGTCAGAACTCCGGACTTGCTCAAGGCCAAGGCTACCAAAATCTTAATTCACATTTGCTCACATACCGTGCCTATGATGTTTGAGGATTCGTTGACAAGTTGAAAGTTTCCTTTCAATCCTTTTGCTCTTCTGTGCTAAGCCTGGGCTGATTTTCTACCAAATCAGGACCTTGAAGATGAGGCCTTTTTAAATAAATAAAAATGTTAATCCAAAATGCAGACGTTAGGCTGCTTGCGGGGAATCTCAGTTTACCTGAAGCAAAAAAATCTCTTCTTAGTCTGACATTGCTTTTTTTAGGAAGTATAGTGAGACCAAACATTATCAATAAATATGTTAGTTTGTTTCTGCTTTTATGAAATTAGGGATTTTTTCTTTAAGTTTTGATTTGAATATTTTCCTACATTGTTTGCATCCATTATATATCCTACGTTCAGATTATTGAACACTATTTTGCAAATTAGGTGTGGAGGGGTCATGGGAAAATATGCAGCTGGTGGAGAACTAAAGCCTCCTACAACAGGTTAGCTGAAGCTGTTTCTATATACATCATAATTGGATACCAATTCAAGTGCTTTTCCCAATGTATTATTTATGTTATTCTTTGTGGCATGTTAGACAAAGTATGCAATAGGGATACTAGTAACGACTAAACAGTAGTCCATTTGATTTGGTGAAAATAGTTTGCTTCTTCTAGAAGAATGCAACAGATGTACATCTACATCAGTGCACCCTATTATTTGAAGATGACCTTGGTCTTAAAATAAGAGGTTTTCCTAGAATATTCTTAAGGTCATGACGTCATGTAGAATTTTTTAAATTGTTTTCCACATATGATCTCTCGAAATTGACAAATCATATTGACTCCTATTAATTCTTTTGGGATCAACTAGTAGCTCTCCCCTTTCTAGTACTAATGACATAGGAGTTTTAACTGATTGGTCCTAGCATACTACCTTTGTCAAACATATCAAGTATATACTTTTGTTGAAGAGATGTAAATGTGTGAGTAGGAATCTCTATACCAAGTACTGAAGATCACCTATGTCTTTAGTTTTAAATGTTGATAGAGCTTTCCTTCAATTGTGTGATCCCAATAGAATCATTACTAGTGATGATAATATTGCCTATATAAACAATAAGAAAGATACTTTTCCCTTATGTAGACACGAAGTGAAATACTAAGTGATCAGTCATGCTTCTAGTCATGCCATACTGAAGAAGAGTATAGTTGAACTTTTCAAACCGAAGCTTCTGAGATTAATTCGAGCCATGAGATGATTTCTATTAGGAGCGTTAGGTGCTCTAGGGGGTGAATAGCGATTGTAACCTGTAAGTGATGATTCTATACTTTTACTATCGAACTAGGTCAAACACGATTAGTACAGCAGAAATAAAGCAATCATGACACTTATCACAATCGTGTGTTATTTAATGTGGTTCGACAATCCCCCCAAACTCCTACTCCATGGTCTATGATTTGTCGGTGGATCACGCCTGAAAAACTACTATCTTTCTCCTTTTCGAAACCTTCTAGAGATGGAGAAATCACTTACAAGCACAAGAGATTACAAGGAATACAAAGAGGAATGTTATGGGAAATTACAAGGCTTCTAATAGGTTTAACCAACACTATTTCACCAACCTTAAAGCCTCCATCTGCTCTTTTTATAGCCTTCGAGATCCTTGTTGCAAGTTTTTCTGCCACCCATCAGCAGTCGACTAGTTTGAACCTTAGGGTATTGGATTTCTCCAACACCAGTCGATTAGTAACCTTAACTACGACCACCTCTAAGATGAGACACATAAAGGAATAAACGGTAAGCTTGAATCATGCTAGAAAACATAAGGAGTAAAAAGTTTTAGGGTTAGTAAAGATAAAATATATGAAATTTAAGTTTACTAGTAGTAAACGTAACAAAGAAATTGTTGAGATAGGAGATGATGAGTTACCTGTAACTAAAATTTTAAGTATTAAAATCATTTTTGTAAAAGGATGGAGGGTTGATAGAGATGTTTTACATATAATATAAGCATGATGGTTGAAATGAAGTAGGGGTTCAACTGTTTTTTATGATTGTAAAGTACCTTTAAATCTTAAATGAAAGTTTTACAAAACGGTGGTCGGATATGCTATATTATATGAAGCTCAATGATGGGCTATAAAGCGACTACATTAAGGTGGATATGCGGACATATGAGGATGGACAACATAAGAAATGAGAAAAAGAAAGTCGTGGTAACGCTTATTGAGGGAAAATTTCGAGAGACGCATTTAGGACATATACTTAGGCGACCAATAAATGTCCCAGTTAGGTGATGTGAGATCATGACAAATATGCACATTAATCGAAGAAGATGGAAACAAAGAAAACTTAGTTAGCAATAATAAAAGAGGATAAAATTTATTTAAATATAGATAAGATATAATAGGGGATATAGTCCAATGACATAGAAGGATCCATATAGCTGACTTCACTTGGATAAAGACTTGGTTGTTGTTGTATCCTCGTATAAAACTCTCTAGCTCTTGAGGTTTTGTCCTTGGATTGTAAAAGCTTGCTCCATTGCCTCGTGAAGGAGTTTGATAGTGTATTGTATTAAGGAAGAGGATAACACACTAATGCTTTGTCTCGTGGAGCAGGAGTAAAGAGCTTAAAACCACATTACATAAGTGTGTTAGCATTGCATTTATATTGTATTTTTTATATATTAACACTTTATTTGATCACACACATGCACTTGGCTATTATGGATAGCTTGAGTTGTAATTTTGAGATGTGAGTTGTGCGGAAATTTTCATTGTTTTTATTCATCCCTCCTAACTAGGCTACTAGTCCTTAACATAGTCCACATGTGTGCTAGCTAGGTGGTGCAGCCTCACGTGGGTGGAGATGCACGTGGCTTGTGCAAAGGAGTTCAGTCAGGAGGGGGTCTTGTTGTATTGGACATGAGAGAGTAGAGAATTCTGAGATTTGTTGCAGATTAGGTGTTGTGGCAACAGACAATGAAAGAATTAAAGCAAGTAATGGAAGTACCAATCCAAACTAGGAATTCAACTCTCATATTACTTGATGTAACACTTAAATACTCCGATACCACTTGATGCCATATTGTCATATTAGAAACAAACTCACGGTGGAAAATTTCATAATAGGAAGAATAAATTGCATGAGGGGATCCATTCCCTTTTACAAACCAGAATTAAAGATCAATTCTCCTATGACAAGGTCTAATTTACCATAAAACAAAGCAAACTTTTAAAGACTTAGACGATGACAATAACAATCAAGCCTTATTCAATTATGTGGGGTCGGCTATATATATCCTTTTACGCCATTGGGCTCTATCCCCTATTATATCATCACCTACACTTAAATAAATTTTATCTTGTTTTATTGTTATTAACCAAATCTTTTTTTTCTTCCTCGTTTGATGTGCGTATTTGTCATAGTTTCACATCGCCTAATTGGAAAATTTATTGGTCATCTAAGTATATGCTCGTACCATCTTAAACGTGTCTTTCGGAGTTTTTCCTCAATAAATACCACCTCGATTTTTTCTCTAATACTCTCATTTCTTATTCTGTCCATTCTCGTATATCCACACATCTACTTTAACATCCTTATTCATCTTCTGCTTATTTGCTCAAGTCATAGTCCAACATTTAGCTCCATATAACATAGCAAGTCGAACTATCATTTTGTAGAACTTTCCGGTACTTTACGATCACATAAAACACCCGACGCTCTCCTCCATTTCAACCATCCTGGTATTCTATGTAAGACATCTCTTTCAATTCCTTCATCGTTTTGCAAAAATGATCTTAAATACTTAATGTTCTTCCACACAATTCGTTATCTCCTATCTTAATAATTGTCTCATTACGTCTAATATTGTTAAACTTAAATTTCATATATTCT
>JBBUKS010050137.1:0-10167 GCA_038050645.1 Hedychium gardnerianum
TCTTTTGATACATTGTGTAGAACTGGGAGTTATGCAGGCGATCACTGTGCAGGGCCCAAGTAACTGCCCGATAAAAAAAAAACAAAAACATTGACTAGTACCTGCTTGGAGGCTTATGAGACATGGATACACTGAGGAGTAGTTCATTAGTTGGCTCATTCGGATGAGATCACTTCAACATGATTGGCCCATTGGATTCATGCGAACTCTCTGGGACACATGCTGACATCTCGGGGAGAGGACGGATCTGGATGGAGCATTCTTAGGAGAGCACCTCATGAGGAGAGTAGTGAGGAGTTGATATGAGAGAGCATATGTGTATAGTGAGGAGTGAGGTAGTTATCTTGTTAGAGAGTGAGTGTATTGTGAGACTACATGAGGGATGAGTGGCTATACATTGTCGGTGAGGGTGTTTAGGTGAATAGATCCACCTCAAATGAACTATCTAGTCCGCAGCAAACGGCTCGCGGTAAAAACATTTCAAATCCGTTTATGGCTGGGGCTTTGCCAAAAAACCTAAGAGGGTGAATAGATCCACCCGAAATATCTATCTAGTCCGCAGCAAACGACTCACGGTAAAGACACGTTAAATCCGTTGACAATTGAGCACTTGCTAAAAGTGGCTAGGGGGGGGATACACCTTCACGATGGATAGATGATGAGGCTCCCTAGGATTGATTCACACCCGAGCAGATGGAGCTGAGGCGGCTCCCCAGCTTCGGTCCACACCAGTGCTGCAGATGGACCTTCCTCATACCTCCCAGCTACCCGACGATAGACTTAGAGGAGCTGACCCCATGGATGGATGGATGGTGACCTTGATGATGTTGGGACACACGAGCATGCAGGGCAGAGGTGCCCACTTGGGCAGTTGTTTTGATAGTGACTACAACCTTGGTCGTTACTTCATCTCCTGTGATCCTTTGGCATTGCAGATGAGTAATTGACCGAAGCTAGCTACATGGAGAGAGTGTTGGTGCCCGAGTGAGCACATGTACGTTTCGTCGAGACTTCCCGCTCAGATTTGACATTTTGTCAGATATGACATGAGTAGGGTACCTTGGTCATTATATGTTTTGTGTATTTTCTTTGATGATATATATTGACCTTTTCATCAAAAAAAATAAGAAAAGGAGAAAATCATTTTAATTTAGAGAGCTTCATAGATTTCTAAATGAAGGCATGTAAACCATAATTTTTCACCAAAGATGGAAGTCTTAGGGTATGCGCACAATTGAATTAATGTTTGCTTCTTTTGTAGATGAAGATATGTTTCTTATTTGATCGCACTGAAATAATCAATGTCTGCAACCTTTATTATTACAGTGATTCCATGTCCTTACACTTAGACCACTGAATATCCTAGAAATTCAAATTAAGATTTTCACCCTGATAATTTTGTATTTTTGTCCCAATCAGTTGCTGCCCATCCTCTTTTCCTCAATTTCTACATTGCAGATCTGATAATCTATTTGCCAATCCAATCAAGGATATTTAGAAAATTATCTCAACAATTGAGGACACCATGTGATCACAGAAAAGCAAAAAACCCTAAAATTGTAAGCAAACAACACATACCTGCCTGGAAGAAGTTGTGAGCTGCTGTTCTAGATCTTGCGCCTTCACTTTCCTTTCCAGGAACTCCTTATCCTCCTCTACCGCCAAGGGCTTTGCGGCTCCCCAATCATTTATCACTGATTGCTTGAGTTCTCTGAATATCTTCAAAAAATCCCTTCCCCCCTTTGCCGGTTGAACAGTGTTTTGCGTCATCGCCTCCTCATTCCCTCTCGCCTCGCCAATGACCAGATTTGGCAGCGTCCCCATTCCTCCTGATCTTGATGACGCCTCTGTGCTCACGGGTAAAAGCGAGTTGCCAGGCAACCTAAGAAATATCCTGAGCTCGTTACTCCTTCCGATCACCGGATGGGCAGCGAGACGATTGAGGTACTTCTCGATGGCAGAGCGGCGCTGCTCAACGAATTCGTACTTCTGCATTACCTGTCCCTCGACCACGCTCTTATCTGGACGCTGTGGGATGAAATACCCACGATACGCCTCAGCGAGGCGATCGCCAAGGGCGACGACATCCTTGAACCGCCTGCGGACGCGAATCTCAGCATGGCCGCCGACGATCCGGGTGGCGATGAGGTAAGATACGAAGGATCCGGAGCCAGGCACGATGGAAGTGGCAGCCTCCTGCTCCTTCTGTGGGTCGGAGACGGAGATATTGAAGTACTCGGAGGCCGAGGATCGGCCAGCTCGAGAAGGCGCAGCGTGGGAGAGTGGAGAGTTGATCGCGTCGTGGACGCTGTCGCCTCCCTCGTCGCTGGGGTCAAAGAGGGAGAAGGCGGCGTCGGGGTGGATGCCGACGAGAGGAGTGGAGGCGATCGGTGCGGAATCGGGGGCCAGAGGGGGGTGGAGAAGAGGATCGCCTCCATTAACCGCGGCGGGGACTGCGCAAAGGAGGCCTTCGCCGTCGCCGTCGCCGGCGAATGTTAGGGCTTCCATTTTGTACTCTACTTACTCGTCGTCTTCGCCCGTTAAATTAAACGGGGAGGATACGGCGACGCGGCGGCGTCCGCTATAGATAGCTTATGCGGAGGAGCAGAAATCGGATGCGGGTCGCGGATCTAAACGAGGAAGAAAGGGATTTATACTGTCGACTGGGCCACAATAAATGTATAATACAATAATTTAGTTTAAAAATAATTTATAGATAAATTATTTATTCATTATTTTTAAATGCATTAGATTAAATCTATCAATTGGAACGAAGAAATCAGCGTGCCGTACAGCGACAGAACCTATTCTTAAGTTTTTCAGATATTTAAAGATAAAATTAATTTCGATGAATTTATCATTAATAATTATTTAAAAATATTAGATTGATAAATCATCTGTCATAATTTATTTTAAGTAAATCGTTATTTTTTTTTATAAAATCGAATTAATTATTCTCAAATTAGTCGACATAAATTGATATATTATAATTATTTTTTAATTTATTTTAATAATTTTTTTAAAAATTTATACCATCGAATTGATTATTTTTAGAATTAATTAATATAAATAAGATATTTAATATTAATTAAAAAATTAAATAAAAAAAATCATTCCAAATATGACTAAAGAAAGTTAATAATAAATAAGTGATATCTATATAGCTGTTTATAATTGAACTTTAATAGGTCATGGATATCACACACGCACCTACCTAAGTAGGGGAGTCACTATGGTGGACTTTTAAAGGGAACTTTCGGTTTCAATGGCGAACAATAGAAAGTGACATAACAAAAAGAAAATTCAAGATTATTTGAAAATAATATTTTATTGAACCGCTCAAACAAGTTTTGAAATTTCTCATTTTATGTACTTAATTTTTATAATATTAAAATCACTCGGTATATTTCTATTATACTTTTCTTTTCACGTCTCTAAAAATTTTCTCTTTTTAAAAATTTACTATTCTTAATTTATATTATCAAATTTATATTTAAAGATATAGATAAATAAAGAATTTTTAAAATAAATTAATTTTGATTTAAAATAATTTAAAATTATTTATATTCATTAGTTAGTTTTGTCTGAAAATTAACTGATAGATATAGAAAATTTTAAATTAAAATTAATATATTTTTTAAAATCTTCATAATATATATTTTTTAAAATCTTCATAATATATATTTTTTAATATGAACTCGACAATGTAAATTAAAAATAATAAATTTTTGAATGAGTATAATTAAAATTTAAAAAAGAAAGAGAATTTTGTGAGAGTAGTCAAAAAAAAAAAAAGGTATAATGAGAATATATTGCATAATTTTAATATTATAAAAGTTAAGTATACGAAATGTTAAATCCCACGTGCGGTTTCATAAAATGTTGTATCTGAAAACATGTGTCACATCCTTGATATAGTTGTGTTCTAAAGGATGAGGTTAATCAAACCCGATTTAGCTTTGAATCAGGTCTCAAGTGCTCGACCCGATTTAGCTTTAACTTGGTGGGTCTTTTGTGCTCGGCTAACGGGATGCTTGATTAGATTATGAATTATCACTCAAACAAATTAAGTGAGCACTTTATATCTTGTTTTGCTTCGTTAGTGGCGACATGCACTCTTAATATATCTTTAATAAACTTTTAAATTGACAAAATCAAATTTTTAATCTTATGCTATGCATTTTATGGAGTTTGAATTATTTATCTATACTTTTTAAATTTATTTGTGATCGATTTATAGAATTAGATCATTCACTTTTGATATTAGTTAAATTCAAAGACAAGATATTTAAATTAAAAAAAATTCTAAAATATCAAACTAAAATAAACTGAAATCAATTTCTTTGATAGTCCATTTTAACCTAAGCATGGTGATATCATGGGAATTTGAAAATTAGCATATAATAATACCATTAGCATAATAAAAGTACTTAAGCAAAACAAAAACAAAATTTTGAGCAAAAGTGTTTTTTTTTTCCTAAGAAAAAACATCTAGCAGACACGGTGCCAATAATTTTACATGTGGTTGGAGATTGGATGATGCGCAAAGAACCAAAATTGAGATGAGGACAAGGACTAATCCAATCAAGACCTTTCCCTTTATTTCTTCTCCCTCTTGTAGGATATAGCTCCTAGATTCCAATACCCCCTCTTCCACTTGTCCCCAGTGGCGATTTTATTGCTGGTGCTCAATGATGGCGTTGTGGAAATAAGATCAAAAGAAGTCCTCAATAGCTGCAGGAGGAGAAGAAGTTTTCTATATCAGTGAATGAATTCAAGCCTTTATCCAATTCCCAGCATCAATGCCTGCCGCTCGTTTTGCTTCTTTCCTTATTCGATACCACTGTGTGTTCCTTCTTCCTCTCTCTCTTCGCCATTTCATCTGTTGATTTCCAGCCAGAGCTTGCTTCTTCCGCTCAAAGATTGCATTTTTCGCTCTCTACTCGTCCAAAGATCGCATCTTGCAGTCAAAGTTTACTTCTTGTCTAGGGTTTGAGTCGTCTAGGGTTATTTTGCGGCGACGCGAGATTGATTCGGAGCCATGATTTTGGAGGAGAGGAAGGGGAGTAGGAGGGATCAGTTCCCTGTGGGCATGCGTGTTCTTGCGGTGGATGACGACCCTCTCTGTCTCAAGTTGTTGGAGGCCCTTCTGCTCCACTGCCAGTACAATGGTTTGTCCCCTTTGTTCTCACCTTGTTCTTATTTTGATCAGTTGAAGCAAAATAGCACATGAGAAGGACTGTTTTTGTGTGTGTGTGTGTGTGTTTAGTTTTTTGCTATCTTGTTTGGGCTTTTGAACAGCTGAATCTATCTGTTTTCATCACAAAACAAGATTTGAACCCTACCGTTATCATGGTTTGTTTGTATGTATTGGTTCTTCAGTTACCACGACTGATAAAGCGATCACGGCACTGAACTTGTTAAGAGAGAACAAAGACAGATTTGATCTGGTTATCAGTGACGTGCACATGCCGGACATGGATGGATTCAAGCTTCTAGAGCTTGTGGGGCTCGAGATGGACTTGCCGGTTATCAGTAAGCCTCTTTAACTTCTTCACATAGTAGTTAGTGGTTGTTGTTATGATTGCTAACTGTTGTTCTTCACATAGTAGTTAGTAGTTAGTGTTTTTACTTTTGTTTCTTAGGAAAGGTAGAAATAATTTGGTTGTTAAATTGAAATGAGTTTAATGATATGATGAGTTATCAGAGGATCTGGATGTTGAATTAAGCTTTTGATGCAGTGTTGTCTGCAAATGGCGAAACCCAAACAGTGATGAAGGGAATCAGTCACGGTGCTTGCGACTATCTGCTGAAGCCAGTGCGGATCGAGGAACTGAGGAACATATGGCAACATGTTATTAGGAGGAGGAGGTTTGAAAAAAGATGCAACAACGATTCCAACAGTAGGTATGATGACCACAAGACTCAAGTAGCTGAAGATGGCAATGAGGCAGATGATCTCAATGGAAAAATCAACAAGAAGCGCAAGGATCAGAGGGAGGCTACTGACGAAGATGACAGCGATGACGACATGCAAGAGAATGATGATCCATCTTGCCAGAAGAAGCCGAGAGTCGTCTGGACTATTGAACTGCATAGGAAATTTGTTGCTGCAGTCAATCAATTGGGTATCGAGAGTAAGTGTCATCAAGTTTGTTTCAGAAACATGTAAATCGATGCACTAAATGACTTGTTCCTTCTGATGCAGAGGCAGTACCCAAAAAGATCCTTGATCTTATGAATGTCGAAAAGCTAACAAGAGAGAATGTAGCAAGCCATCTGCAGGCATGCTTCTCAACTTTTGAATATTATAAAGAAAGATATTTCACTCCATTTTGTTTCTTCCATCATTAGCTCTTTATGCATTTGTTGTCTATGCTAAATACGACTCTTCGCTTATTTCTATTATGTTGGTGATGTTTCGATAGTTACTCGCGGCTATTATGATTGCAGAAATATAGGCTCTATCTGAAGAGGCTCAGTTTAGTGGCTGGACAACAGGCTTCTATGGTCGCATCAGTTGGAGGCAGACACTCGTCGTATCTGAATATGGCTTCTTTGAATGGTTTCCGAAATTACTATTCAATTGGGGGTTCGAGACAACTGCCAACAATAGGATCTCTTCAATCAAATGGAGTTCTTGGTCGATTGAACAGTCCATCTATGATCGGAATGCAGGGGCTTCTGCCTTCTCCGACTGTTCAGCTCGATGGAATGCACAAAAGCACAAGCAATCCATGCATCAATGATTTAGTAAAGATTCAAGGGATCAATCTGCTAGGAAACCATCAAATGAATTCGGAGTTGGAGCAATTTCGACATTCTAAATCGGTGCAGGAACCGAAAAATCAATTGCCTGCCGGCTTTTCTAGTAGTGAACTTGCTGCTGGTCCTAAAGCCAATTATTTTCAAAATGTTACTAACAGTCACACGCCAGTTCAAGGGAACAAGCAGAAGATTCAATTAGGAAGATTGTGTGATTTCTCGCCTGTCAAAATGTCTTCTTCAAGCACAGAGTTTTTTGACTTTGATCTTCAAGATATTTCTGAGTGTTCGGGCAACAACAGATCTAGTGGTGTCTCATGGCAAGGTGCTGCTGGCTCAACCGATGATCCTGCCAACGCATTGGTAATACTTCCTCTAGGTCACAAAGTCTTATCTTCTGGTAATATCGGAGGAAGTCTTTCTTCAACAACTTCTCATGGATCCACCAAACCTTTCGATAGATGTCCAAACACAATGGCCGTTGCCCCTCTGCGTGACCCAACTACTGATAACAGTATCAATAATCAAGTCCATTTGGACAATGATCTTATATTACCTCATTTCAGTATGATGAACAACTCTAAACAAAGGTGGGGTTATGCTTTCCATCCGGGTGCTGCTTCAAGTGCTTACGCAAGTTCTTCATTATCCGATCTTCGCAACAACCATACAAGCGGCGAGCTTAACACGCCGGAGGTCATCTTGGGTGGCAAAAGGCTGGATGCAAATGCAGTAGGCCAACTGAATTTTGCTGATCCACTTATCACACAGAATTGCATGACCGACGACGATAAGGGTGAATATGGATTGGAGAACTCGAATTTGCAGAGCGGAATAAACCCTAACAGTTCGGGCCTCGATGACATTGTTCATGCCATTGTTAAACCTGTAAGGTTCTTCTTCACTGATCAACGTTTAGTGCTATGTTTTCCGTAGCAAATCAACTATGATACAAGTGTTTTTCTTTCAGGACAGCGACGACGATGTGGCGTTCCCTGATATCTACTCCATTGGTGCTCGCATATAGTCTCTCATCCATGGATTTGGGAAACAATGATACTTCATGGTGACACAGTGTGTTTATATTAATGGCTGTGGATTATCCTTCAATTTCTCTTCACGATATTGTTTTGCTTAATTTTCCTGTTTTTTTTTCTACTGTGAGGGAAGAAATAAATTTGTTTTTATTATTATATATATATATATATATGTTCTTATTTCCATTCTTTAAAAATAAAACAAATCTAACCAGAGGCAAAATGTTATATTATTTTCATTTATGATATATGTAAGTTTCAATTTTCATTTATTTTTGCTTATTTGACTAGAATAAAATAGATTTTTTTTTTAATGAAATTGATTCTTCGTTTTCTTTATTAAGCCAACTAGATCACACAAATCAAGCGGATCGAGAAATAAATTTTCAACCACAATCAAATCCAATAACTAAAGGGAAAAAAAAAATTAAATGGACGTTATCATTTGCAAAATTATTTTTATTTTTAATTAAAGTCAAATAAATATTTTATTTAATATAAATTATTCAAAATATTCTTACCTGATCATTCGATCATATACAAATTAACAATCAATTACAATTAATTTTTATTAGCACGTAGCTTTTATAATAATGATTTTATATTATTTTGATTTTAGTTCTTTGAGTGATAATTAATTAAAATAATATTTTAATAAACAAAATAATTATATGACATGATATTCATTATATTTTACATGAATATAATTTAATTATTATCAGTATATAGAAATTAGTCAGTAATTTTTATAATAACATTAAATTTATAGATATTTTAAGAATAAAATTGTAAAAGAAACATCCATTTAACTTTTTTGAAAAAAAAAGCGTTAATTTAATATTTCTTTTAATTTGTAGATTTTTGCCCATAAATAAATTAATTAGTTTCCCAGTTTTTCATGAACGGAATAAAAGGAAACTATGACCAAAGAGGAAAGCCAAATCTCACTTTCTTTGCTTGCACAGCAAGATTATGTTATATATATATATATATAAACAATTAATTAATTAATTAATATTTATTATCAGGAATACACGCATGGGGCGGCCGGTGCATCCCACGGAATCAACCCACCGACCACCTTGTAACCGTCGTTTAAATATTATGATCAATAAACACAAGAAATAAATAAATAAATAAATTCCATGGACAACAAACTGTATGCGTTACTAATTCCTTAGAATTATTATTATTTTTTTATTTCCTAACATTTTATTAAACGAAGAGAGATTGAGAGCGTGCCTCCCTGCGTCTTCTTGGTCCAGAATCATCATCATCATCTTCTTCCAAGGTTACATTTCTTCCTTTTGTGCCTGTTTCACGCCGATAATTCTTTGATATTAAATCTGATTTAGGTGTGTAATGTTGTGGTTGGCAGGAATTTTAGATCTCCGGTGATGGCAGAAGCAGAGGTCGTCGATCTGCGAGAGGCTCTGCGGACTCAATCAGCAGCTCTGTGGAAACTCTTCGCGGAGCTAGAGGAGGAGCGACAGGCGGCAGCGTCCGGCGCAGAGGAAGCGCTGTCGATGATCGCGCGCCTTCAGGAAGAGAAGGCAGCGGCGAAGATGGAGGCCTGCCAGTACAAGAGGATCGCAGAGGAGAAGCTGCGGCACGCCGACGAGTCTCTGTTGATGCTGAGAGAGGTCATACTGCAGAAAGAGATGGAGATTGCGGCGCTCAGGTTCCTCGTGCAGGACTACAGACACATGGTGGGCGGCGCAGGTTCGAGTAATAATAATAATAATATCGATAGAATGAGGATGAAGCATCAGCAGTGGTTCAAGGGCGGCGGCGCACGCACCCTTTTGAGGAAGGGGAGCTTGGCCAGGAACACCTCTTTGCCTGCGACTCAACTCGAGGAGCTCTCGTCTGAACTTCACATCAGAGATAAATTTAGTTGCTTGCTGCTCGACGAGCAATCTTCGATGAACGCCAAGCTTAATAGACCTGCGATCGATCATGTGAAACTAATCCATTTCAGGAACTGGGATCATGTTCAGGAGAATCAAAATTGTAGCCGCCATTGTGGTGGTGCAAACAAGCAAAGTTTACAGGAGTGGAGGACCAAAGCTAACAATCTCCATGAGGATCAGCATGAAAAGAAATCGTTTGGGCACTCTGAGGATGGATCTTCTACATCTCAAACTGATGTCGAGCAGCTCAAAAAGCAGATGCAGAAACTCGAAAAGGACATGAAGGAAATGAGGCATGGGAATGTCGATAAAGGAAGAGAACTGATGCATGTGCTAGGAAGACTCACCGAGCAGTTTGATGATATAAAATCCCAGGTTACCAAAGCAGACGCAAATTCTGAGTGTCATCGAGAAGATGATTATTGCGCACTAACCTGCCTTCAAGAGGTATG